>CAIGQQ010040348.1:606027-625702 GCA_903798035.1 Danio albolineatus | reverse complement strand
GCAACTGCCAAGAAACACTTCAAAACCATTCTAAACACTCCAGCAACCACATAGCAACACTTTAAAACAATTCTAAACACATCCTAGCAATCACATAGCAACATGTTAAAAAGCTCAAAACACCCCAGTGACCACATAATACGGTGTTAGAAGCCCTCTAAACACCCTAGCAACCGCATAGCAACACTATAAACACATTCTAAACATTTCAGCAACCACATACCAACATTTTAAAACAACTGTAGACATCCCAGCAACAACAGCATAAGGTGTTAAAAGCCCTCTAAACACCCCAGCAACAACATACTAACACTTTAAAAATCATTCTAAGCAAACTACAATACATAATTTTTAAACCATTCAGAACACCCCAACAACCACATAGCAACACGTTAAAAAGCTCTCCAAATACGCTAGCTACATCATGGTAAGACTTTAAAACTATTCTAAATACCCCAGCAACAACACAGCAATGCTTTAAAACCACTCAAATTGCCCCGGCAACCACATAGCAACATTTTAAAACAATTCTAAACACCCCAGCAACCACATAGTTACACTTTAAAACAATTCTAAACAACTCAGCCACTGCATAGCAACATGTTAAAAAGCTCAAAAGACCCCAGTAGCCACATAACAAGGTGTTAAAAGCTCTCTAAACACCCTAGCAACTGCCAAGAAACGCTTTAAAACCATTCTAAACACCACAGCAACCACATAGAAACACTTTAAAACAATTCTAAGCACACCCTAGCAACCACATAGCAACATGTTAAAAAGCTCAAAACACCCCAGTAACCACATAATATGGTGTTTAAAGCCCTCTAAACACCCTAGCAACCGCATAGCAACACTATAAACACATTCTAAACATTTCAGCAACCACATAACAACATTTTAAAACAACTGTAGACATCCCAGCAACAACAGCATAAGGTGTTAAAAGCCCTCAAAACACCCTAGCAACTGCATACCAAAACTTTAAAATAATTCTAAACAAACCACAATACAATATTTTTAAACCACTTTGAACACCCCAACAACCACATAGCAACGCATTAAAAAACTCTCTGAAGAACCCAGGAACCACAAAGCAATGTTTTTAAAAGCTCAAAACATCCCCAGTAACTGCAGAACAAGGTGTTTGAAGCCTTCTAAACACCCTAGCAACCACATAGTAACACTTTAACACAATTGTAACCATCCCAGAATCCACATAGCAACATGTTAAAAAGCTCAAAACAACCCAGTAACCGCATAACAAGGTGTTAAAATCTCTCTGATTACCCTTGCAACTGCATAGCAACACTTTTAAACAATTCTAAACACCCCAGCAACCAAATAGCAACATATTAAAAAGCTCAAAACACCCAAGTAACTGCATAACAAGGTGTTTAATCCCTCCAAACAACCTAGCAACCACATAGAAATGCTTTAAAACCATACTAAACACCCCATCGACCACATAGCAACATTTTAAAACAATTGTAAACAATCCAGCAACCAAATAGCAACATATTAAAAAGCTCAAGACACCCCAGTAACTGCATTACAAGGCGTTTAAAGCCTTCTAAACACCCTAGCAACCACATGGTAACCCGATAGCACAATTGTAAACATCCCAGCAACCACATAGCAACATGTTAAAAAGCTCATAACACCCCAGCAACCGCATAACAAGGTGTTAAAAGCCCTCTAAACACCCTAGCAACAACATAACAACACGATAAACCCATTCTAAAGACCCCAGCAACCACATAGCACCCTTTAAAGACAATTCTAAACACCCCAGCAACCACATAGTAACATTTTAAAACAATTGTAAACACCCCAGCAACCACATAGCAATGTATTAAAAAGCTCAAAACACCTCCGTAACTGCATAAGGTGTTAAGAGCCCTCTAAACACCCTAGCAACCACATCACACATTAAACCCATTCTAAACACCCCAGCAACAGCATAGCAACACATGAAACCCATTCTAAACACTCCAGCAACTGCATAGCAACATGTTAAAATGCTCTGAACATCCTAGCAACCACAAAGCAAATAGTACTGCATAGCAATATGTTATAACCTTTCTAAATACTATAGAAATGGCATAGCAACATGCTAAGTCCACTCTAATCACCTTAGTAACCACATAGCATTGTTACAAATACCCTAGCAACTGCTTAGCAGCATACTAAAATGATTCTAAAAACCCTAGCTACCCCTAGCAAACCACATTAAGCTAATTTAATTAGATTTAATTAAAAAATATATATTTTAAAAAAGCATTAATAAATAATAATAATGAAAGTTTGTGCTAATAGAATAATTAATGTAATATTAGCTGTAATATTAGCATTACAGTTGTTTTGGCAGCTTTAACCAATTTTTTAAAGACTTGAATGACTTATATCCTCACATTTTAATATTATTTTACTCGAAAATTCCTACTTAGCTGAATGGCACTCATCATAATGTGCTCCACACATTCACCGAGAAGCTGTTCAGACATGAAGCGCTGAATACAGACGTGAGCTCTGGTCGTAAATGCTAACCGCGTCAGTCACCATCAAAAAGAGCAGCGAGACGTAACGACCGGCTGTTTCCCCAGTCTGTCATTGTCCTCGGATGATCTCAGGTCTTCTCTGCGTGAGATCATCACTAGCTGTCGTTTCATGAGTGATTATCATTATCAAAGAGAGCGTTAATTCTCCTCCAACTGAATCATCCGCAAGGACAACAGCGGATAATAGCCAACATGTGTGGAGACGCGCTCGTGTTTTGAGGACGACACTGAGAGTAAGAATGATTGCAGACATGAGGAGGTTTTTTCTGGCACAATGTGTTTTTGGTCAACATTCAGCGCATTACTTCATTGATATCATCATGAATATACAATTGGAGCAATATAGCATGGCAGTGTCTCAGGTTTTTTTTTTTTTGGATCAACTAAAAACTGTAACAAATTAGGTTGAAAAAAAACTGTTAAAAAACTATGTAACTAGTTTAAATTATCCACCTTTACAGTAAATATGAATCACATTTAGTTGCACAGTAAGTTACTTTTTGGTTGATGATGAAAAATACACTCGCAGGCCACTTTATTATTGTCCAACTGCTTGTTAATGCAAATTTCTAATCAGTTAATCACAGGTCTGAGCATTTCAGAAACTGCTGATTTACTGTGACTTTGGTGCCAGGATTCGCTGTAGCCCGCAGCTTGACGACGTAGTTGAGCAGGTCTGCTATGTAGTTGACGATCTCCTACACCTCCCCCTACCCTAAACTCAACAGTCATATAGCATGGGCACAACCATAGTGGGCGGTACAAGGTCCACTACGTAGTTGATCGCCTACACCTACACCTCCCCCTACCCTAAACCCAACAGTCATGTAGCATGGGTTACTACCTTAGTGGGTGGTACAAGATCCACTACGTAGTTGACGATCGTCTTTGTCTTCACTTCCCTTACCCTAAACCCAACAGTCATAGTAGCATGGGCACTACCTTAGTGGGCGGTACAAGGTCCACTACATTGCTGACGATCACCTCCCCCTCCCCCTACCCTAAACCCAACCATCATAGTACCATGAGCATTACCTTAGTGGGTGGTACAAGGACGATTGCCTACACCTCCCCCTACCCTAAACCCAACCATCACAGTAGCATGGACGTTATCTTAGAGGGTGGTACAAGGTCCGCTACATAGTTCACGATTGCCTACGTCATCAAGCTGAGGGCTGCAGCGAGGACATCTTGGGATTTTCACGCACAACTATCTCTAGGGTTTACAGAGAATGGTCTGAAAGAGAGAAAATATCCAGCAAGCGGCAGTTCTGTGGGCATAAATGCCTTGCTGATGCCAGAGGTCAGAGGAGAATGGCCAGACTGACTCCAGCTGATAGAAAGGCAACAGTAACTCAAATAACCACTCGTTACAGCTGAGGTCTGCAGAAGAGCATCTCTGAACGCACAACACGGCCAACCTTGAGGCAGATGGACTACAGCAGCAGACCACACCGGTTGCCACTCCTGTCAGCTAAGAACAGGAAACTGAGGCTACAATTCACACAGGCTCACCAAAATTGGAGAATAGAAGATCGAGTCGAGTCAGAATTTGGCATCAACGACACGAAAGCATGGATCCATCCTGCCTTGTATTCACGGTTCAGACTGGTGGTGGTGGTGTAATGGTGTGGGGGATATTTTCTTGGCACACTTTGGGCCCATCAGTAACAATTGCGCATTGTGTCAACACCACAGCCTACCTAAGTATTGTTGCTGACCATGTCCACCCCTTTATGACCACAGTGTACCCATCTTCTGATGACTTCTTCCAGTTCCAGCAGGATAACACACCATGTCATAAAGCGTGAATCATCTCAGACTGGTTTCTTGAACATGACAATGATCTCAATCCAATAGAGCACCTTTGGGATGTGGTGGAACGGGAGATTTGCATCATGGATTTGCAGCCAACAGATCCAGATGCTATCATGTCAATATGGACCAAAATCTCTAAGGAATATTTCCTAGATTAACTATTGCCTAACTGGATTAAGGCAGTTCTGAAGGCAAAAGAGGGTCCAACCCGGTACTAGTAAGGTGTACCCAATAAAGTGGCCAATAAGAATTTAAATAGTATATTTTATAATAAATCTCCTGGAGTCTGAACACCCCAGCAACAGCATAGCTGCATGTTAGAGTGGTCTTAACATGTCAGTATGTGGCTGCTAGGGTGAATAGAATTTTAATTTTTGATTAGAGATGTCTTACTGCTATGTGGTTGCTACACTGTTAAGACATCTCTAATCAACTTAGCAACCACATAGAAGCATGTCGAAAAGCCCTTTAAAAAACCCAATCAACGTCTAATCAACTCCATAGCAACAAGTTAAAGGCACTCACCATTGCAATATTTAAATGATTCTTAATACCATAGCAACGAGTGCATAGCAATGTGTTAAGAACACTTTAAACCTCATAAAACATAAGAAAAGACTTTTGAGTCTGAAAAATACCCTAGCAACAGCATAGAAACATACACTAACAACTAACAAGTTGCTAGGGTGATTTTAAAATACTGAATATGTGGTTGCTAGGTTGATTAGAGATGCCTTAGCATGTTGCTATGTGGTTGCTAAGGTAATTAGAAACCACAAAGCAGCATTTTTTAAACACCCAAGCAACTCCATTGCAACATGTTAAAAGCATTCGCATTGCAATATGTTTAAATGGTTCTAAATACCCTAGCAACTGCATAGCAACATGCTAAGAACACTTTAAACCTCAAATCAAATAATAAATCTCTAGGAGTCCTCTAACTGTGCTACACTGGATGGGAAGTAGGTCAAGTGACTCAATCAAATGGCGTCTGAATGTTTATTATGCTAAGTTGATTTGATTAGCCGTAGCTTCAGCATTACCTCAGCTGTTAATGAAAGGTGCTAATCAGCGCCTCATTAGCAAACACACAAAACATGGAGATGCTGCTCTGCAACAAAAGGTCCATTCGACAACTCAAACCCCAAAGTCAACACTGTTTCAGCAGAACGCCTCATCTATATCCTGTTCTGTCTAAAATGCTTCCTCTGAATCATGGCTGGTTTACGCTAATGCTAGTTTCTAAAACATGCCTGCTCCAGGTCTGGAATTTCACTTAGTATAAATCGAGGTGACATTGCAGATTCCTAACTAGCCATATAACTGAACAACTAATCAATTTTATCATTTGTATATCATAGCATTTTGAAACACAACAAGCTTGGAGATTAATACTTACAAATGCACAGTTTGCACCTAAATACAGTATACACTCACCGGCCACTTTATAAGGTACACCTTACTAGTACTGAATTGGACCCACTTTTGCCTTCAGAACTGCCTTAATCCATCGTGGCATAGATTAAACAAGATACTGGAAATATTCCTCCGAGATTTTGGTCATTATTGATATCGCGCATTATTGATATTGGTCATTATTGCATCACGCAGTTGCTGCAGATTTGTCAGCTGCACATCCATGATGTGAATCTCCTGTTCCACCACATCCCAAATGTGCTCTATTGGATTGAGATCTGGTGACTGTGGAGGCCGTTTGAGTACAGTGAGTTCATTGTCATGTTCAAGAAACCAGTCTGAGATGATTCGAGCTTAATGACAATCAATTCAATTCAATTCATCTTTATTTGTATAGCGCTTTTACAATGTAGATTGTGTCAAAGCAGCTTCACATGCATTATAAATAAAAAAAAATATTGAAACCGTGTAAGTCCAGTTTTCAGTGTTGAAGTTCAGTTTAGTTCATTTCAGCGTGGTTTAATAATCACTGCTGAGAGTCCAAACACTGAAGAGTAATCCATCGATGCGCAGATCTACAAGTCCCGAACCATGCAAGCCAGAGGCGACAGCATGGAGGAAAAAAACTTCACCAATTGGCGAAAGTGAAGAATTAAAAAACCTCGAGAGAAACCAGGCTCGGTTGGGCACAACCATTTCTCCTATGGCCAGACTGCAGAGCTGCAGTCTATGGCGCCGGGGCTGGAGAACGCTGGACGTCCATCACGGAGACCACAGGTGGGGTCACCGGCTGGCCCGTCGGGAACAATGCGAGGACTCGTCTGTCACAGGGATCGACTTACAGGGATCGGTCTCATGCTCTCCACTCCTCCATGACCACCACAGCAGCTGCTCAGGATACGACCTGGTCCAGGATTATGGAAACCTCGGGAATCATAAAAAAACAGACTAATATGAGCGCAGATGCTGTTCAAATTATAATGTCTTTTGGGGAGTGTTCCCGGCTCCGGTTGCCCTAAATAATGCAGACTAACAATCCTTTAGAGGATTTGGATTTCAAAGCATTTGTGTTTTATGTGTATGATAATGCAGAGAGATGTGTCTTTAATCTAGTTTTAAACTGACAAAGTGTGTCTGCTTCCCGAACTGTGCTAGGAAGACATGGTACGCTATCCTGCTGGAAGTAGCCATAAGAAGATGGGGACACTGTGGTCATAAAGGGATGGAAATGGTCAGCAACAATACTCAGGTAGACTGTGGTGTTGACACGATGCTCAATTGGAACTAATGGGTTTAAAGTGACAAGAAAATATCCCCCACACCATTACACCACCACCACAAGCCTGAACCGTTGATACAAGGCATGATGGATCCATGCTTTCATGTTGTTGATGCCAAAATCTGACCCTACCATCCGAATGTCGCAGCAGAAATGGAGACTCATCAGACCAGGCGACGTTTCTCCAATCTTCTATTCTGCAATTTTGGTAAACCTGTGTGAATTGTAGCCTCAGTTTCCTGTTCTTAGCTGACAGGAGCGGCACCCGGTGTGGTCTTCTGCTGCTGTAGCCCATCCGCCTCAAGGTTGGCCGTGTTGTGCGTTCAGAGATGCTCTTCTGCAGACCTCGGTTGTAACGAGTGCTTATTTGAGTTACTGTTGCCTTTCTATCAGCTGGAACCAGTCTGGCCATTCTCCTCTGACCTCTGGCATCAACAAGGCATTTGCACCCACAGAACTGCCACTCACTGGATATTTCCTTTTTCAGAGCATTCTCTGTAAACCCTAGAGATGGTTGTGCGTGAAAATTCCAGTAGATCAGCAGTTTCTGAAATACTCAGACCAGCCCGTCTGGCACCAACAACCATGCCACATTCAAAGTTACTTAAATCCCCTTTCTTCCTCATTCTTTCTCATTCTTCCAAACAAGTCGTTCTTCAGACTACTTAATTCCTGAGGAAAACTGCTCACAGTAACCTGAGGATTTATAACTGGTCTCTTCCCACCACTGCTGCAGTTTTTTTCTCATGCGCTTTTCAAGACTCGAACCCATTCAATAAAACATCTCACTCTGGAATTCGGTCATTTGAATCCAAGCCGCACTGAAACTCAACACAGCGCAGACTCTGTTTAGGCATGGGCTTGAAAAATGAGCGTCCGAGAGCAGGTTTCACTGAGGAAGAGTGCATTCCTCTCTCATCGTGAGTGGCCGTGCCCTGCTAAACATCTCCCATGCTGCACTGGGCTTTTGCTGTGGCTTCCAGAGCAATCAGAAGCCAAACTTTCAACCACTACCAGATGGCCCGAGAGCATGTTTGAATGAGACTTGGCTTTCCGAGACCACACACCTTCTAAAACAATGGCTGTTTTCTTAATCCTGCTAATATTGACGCGGCGAAAATCTCCGCGAATGAAGTGTTCGTGTTTAAATGCTGTGCTTTTAGAGCTTACACTCTTACAATGCTGCTTGTTCAGGCTTACTTATGTAAAATACATACCTGTCAACATTGGGATGTGAATATAAGGGATACCCCCACCACCCCCACAACAGAAAAAAATTGTTCAGAAAATTAACATTAATAAAGAAATATAATTATCAAATCTCATTAACCTTTTCTTCACTGTATAACGTACACATTCTGATTAAAGAGCAACGCATGAATCTCATTTATTATGATTTTTTGTTTGATTACATTAAATAACAGAGGTGTCGCTTTAAAATACATTATAACAACGTTAATGAAAGCATTCGGTTGCTTTTCTTACTTTTTATACTCATTTAGGACAAATTAGTTGTGTTCGGAAAACCCCCCACCAAGATTGACATCTTTAAATGTTATTATTATTATTAATTATGTGTACATGTCTGTTCAAACACGCACCCAAAACCCAGGCCCCATTTACACTAGTGCGTTTTAGTTTTAAAACTACGTTTTAGCATGAAAACGTTTCTGAACATATCTCCGTCCACACTACTCCACCAGAAACGTATATCACGTGACCATTCGCGCACTCTGGGCATGCGCGTTCAAGTATAAACAGGAAGCATGTGTCTCGCTCAGCTTTCTAAATAGGGCCTACGCCGCTTGAAACGTGAGCGATTAGCGAGTGCTGGAACAATAACTTGCCTCTTGTGAATATATGCAGCTGTTGTAGTAAAAAAGACAGAGTTTAACTGCACAATGGCGCCTAAAACAGACAATAGTGCAAACAACGCTCCCATTTCTGTGTCCATGTTGTTGTTTACAGTGAAGGCTGGTCTGCTGTCTTCCGGTGGCGTTATAGTGATATGATAGGGACTAGCGAATCTCAGCAGCCACGCCTCTGTTTTCAGATGTGTCCATTTCCCCCATCCACACTGAGACGGAGCAGCAGCGTTTTACAATGAAAACGGCCTTTCCAGCGTTTCCAAAACGTTCCGTTTTCAGGGCACGAAAACTCGGGAGTAGTGTGGACGGATGGCGTAACCGTAGCAAAACTTATGCGTTTTAAAACGAACACGCACTAGTGTAAACGGGGCCCCAGACTTTCGCTCCGCTTCAAATCAGAATCCGTTTGGGAGACAGCGTCTATTTCACTATGGTGCGCGTCAGCTGACAGTCACACACTGCTATATGACTTGTTTCAATAATTGCATAAGAGGAGCGACGGCACCTGTAATGAAAGGGAAAGTGAATCCCGCCGTTTTAATATTTATTTCAAAGTGTTTCATGTCTAAATAAACAGAAAGCACAGCAGAACTGACACACATTTAAGAGCAAGGGGCGGCCCCTGGTGGTTCGGCGGTATGGGTTGCGTATAGGGAGGATCGGCTCTTTAATGTTTATTGCCACCCTTCAGAGAAAGACTGAAAATACGGGAGAATTATGGGAACAGACCTTTACGGGATGATAGCGGGATAGAACTTTAAATTACAGGAGAATCCTGAGAAAAACGGGATGGTTGACAGGTATGAAAATGAGTTGAAGCAACACAATTCTTATATTTTTATTGTGACAGCTTGATTGTTTTTATGTTTAATCCAGTTAAATTTGTAAACGCAATTAAGTTAACTTAAGGGTGGCACAGTGGCTCAGTGGTTACCACTGTCGCCTCGCAGCAAGAAGGTCGCTGGTTTGAGTCCTGGCTAGCCCAATTGGCATTTCTGTGTGGAGTCTGCATGTTCTCCCAGTGTTTGCGTGGGTTTCCTCCGGGTGCCCCGGTTTCCCCCACAAGTCCAAACACATGTGCTATTGTTGAATTGGGTAAACTAAATTGGGCATGGTGTGTGAATGAGTGTGTATGGGTGTTTCCCAGTACTGGGTTGCTGCTATAAGGGCATTCGATGTCTAAAATAGCTTGCCACAGCCATATCACCCTGCAGCCTAGGACTGGTTACTCACTGAGGCTAAGCAGGGCTGAGCCGGGTCAGTACCTGGATGGGAGACCACATGGGAAAACTCGGTTGCTGTTGGAAGCGGTGTTAATGAGGCTAAAGCCTGGTTTATACTCGATGCTAGTTCGCTTGAGTGCGCGCGGCAAATATGACGTCATCGCGGAGTTTCCGGATGTTCGCTTTTGGTGCACGTGACATGATTTCGTCTGGCGGAGCGCAGGGGATTTTTTGAGACTCGAGCGAACAGTGCGCGCAGCGCCGCGTCTGATTTGAGTTGTATATGAAACACTTTAAAGAGATTTTGTCTGAAACAGGGGGTGCTTAACCTGTGGTCTGTGTGAGTTCTAATAGACCCTTTTCACACTTCCGCGTTCGCGAAGTGGAAGTTGTCATAGTAGGGTAAACACAGCGATGGCGGCGACTGAAGCTTATGTGTTTTCGCAGTACCTCAAAGAATTGCCAAGCTTTACATTTAGAGATGTTGACTGGCTTGACCAGATGAATTCATCGACCTTTAAGTAAAAGATCAACAAAGGTTACAAGCTCTTTTACGAGGGATATCTGCACGAATGCGAAGATAAGGCAGTCAAATATGTTATTATTATTATTATTATTATTATTACAAGAGCTATTTGTAAGCTAACTCCTTTGGGTTTTCATGGTATAGTGTCTAATGTGGTGAATATGATGGTAAAAGCCAGAGCACGATGCTTCAGGTCAACGAGGAAAAAAGAGGAACCGCATAGAATTGAGGTTTAGCTTTAGCTGCCGCCATCACTGTGTTTACCCTACTATGACGACTTCCGCTTCGCGAACGCGAAAGTGTGAAAAGGGTCCATGCCCCAGTAAAAGTGAAGGGACACTATACTGTCAGTGGGCGCTGTCTTTCAGATGAGATGTTAAACCGCACTGACTCTCTGTGGTCATTAAAAATCAATGGCACTTCTCGTAAAAGAGTAGTGGTGTAACCCTGGTGTCCTGGCCAAATTCCCTCTCGGCCCCTTAACCATCATGGCCTTAATTGGTGAATTAATTTAGAAACTTTAAAGGGATACTTCACCCAGAAAATGAAAATTGTCTTCAATTATTCAGCTTCCACAAACCCATTAGAGTATCTTTCTTCAGTCGAACACAAAAGCAGATATTTTGAAGAATGTTGGAAAACAGTAACCATTGACTTCCAAAGTCAGATTATACAGACTTCACTTGTTCTAAACCCACTTTGAAGCCCACCTAAACATAATTTTAAAGAGTGTTAGCCAGGGAGGCGCCGCTAAGGGGGTGGAAGTTAGGACAATTCTAAGGGCCCATGCACTCTAGGGGCCCACAGAGATCTGCTTTATAATTAATAACAGTACTATAATGTAATATAAATGATAAATTTATCTCTAAATTACAAGTAAAACAGTTTATTAGAAATAAAAAATAAAAATACGGCTTGTATCTGCCCCTCCTGTCTGTCACTGTCAAATTGCACCCCCCTCCTTTCACTGTATGGTTCAGTCCGTCAGTAGTGGGAAGAGAGTTGAGTGCGATCATCAGGTAAACTGTCAAAGCAGTGATGTCCTCGAGGTTAACATCAGCTGCGTCCCAAATCGCATACTTATGCACTATTCTACGCCATTTTGTAGTATAAATAGTGTAAGTAGTGCGTTCACACTGAAAACTAAAAATAATAAGTGTACAATAATTACCCGAATGATGCACTTAGCATCCTTTATGGGTCTCGGCTTATTTATTGGTCTCATTGTAATATAATTTAGTGTCTTATTGATTTTATATTTTATATTGTATGAGACACTATTGCAGTACAGTTATTTAAATAGTTACACACTGTTGTTTTGTGTGTTTAGAAATGTAAAATTTTCCGCGAATATTTGATTACTGTTTTGTACTACATTTACATTTGAACAATAAATCATCTGCTAGCTACAGTCATGGCCATTCTCTTACTAAATACTGATAAGTAGTGGACAAAATCCATAATAAAATGCATAGGTCAGTAAAACTACATTGCAGACATAGGTTTGGATAGCTAGCTTGGTAGTAGGGGGCTCATCCTCATATTTTTTCATGGGGCCCAAAATTGCTAGCGGCGCCCCTGCCGTTAGCCATTGTATTTGTTTCAATACTTGTATTTTTTATTACAAATAATAAAAGTTTGGAACCACTTGAGGAAGAGGAAATGGGGAAAAAACCTTCGTTTTTAGTTGAACTATGCCTTTAAATCTGAATTATTCCAGACGTTTGGCTGGTAATGTCCCAGTAAACAACACTAACTACCTGTCAAACTGAATGTACAGTTATTAGCCCCCTTGTTTATTTCTTCCTCAATTTCTGTTTCTACACATTTCTAAACATGATTGATAAACAGATTTCCTTTCATCTTTGCCATGATGACAGCACATAATATTTGACTATATATTCTTAAAGATATTAGTATTCAGCTTAAAGTGACATTTAAAAACTGGGTTAATGAGGCAAGTTAGGGTAATTAGGCAAGTCATTTGTTTTGTAAATATTGCTTAAGGGAGCTAATAATATCGACCTTCAAATGGTTTTAAAAAAAATTAAAAGCTGCTTTTATTCTAGCCAAAATAAAACAAATCAGACTTTCTCCAGAAGAAAAAATTTTACAGGAAATACTATGAGAAATTCCTGAATCTGTTCAACATCATTTGGTAAATATTTGAAAAAGATAAACTAATTAAAAAATCACAGGAGGGCGAATCATTCTGACTTCAACTGTATGTTAGGTGATACAATGGAAGGTGATAAACCCCAAAATGATCCCAGCGTGGGGCATCTACAGTAACAGCTGGCCAGCTTCAGCAGATTTACCCCCATCCTGCAAAAGAAATCCCAAACCTCCACTTCAAAGCAGCCGGCTAGGGATCTCACCGAGGTGCTGCTCCGATGGGATCGCGCTTGCTAATGCTAAGCAAACAGACGCTTGACTTTGTCTTTGAGCCGCGTCCACCCTAGAGGCCTGCGGGATAGAAAGTTCAAATGTAATATCGTGATTTCTGAATGGAAGCAAATGGAGACTTTTGTTGCTTCAGCAGTTCGTCTTCTTAGATGTTTCGCTATTGAGCTAATTAGCAATGCTAATGTCTTCTTTGCAGTCGAGTGCATTTCTTTTAGCTTTATATGTGAAACTTGATGTAAACATTTACATTGAGATGATGATTCAATTAGAATGCTGTTAAAATGTTTTTTTTTTACCCAATCCTAGGCTCACTACAGTGTAAAAAAGTGAATGACAAAGTCAAGACAACAAATATTATGTTGCTTTAACATTCATTCGTTCATTTTGGCTTAGCCCCTTATTTATCAAGGATCGCCACAGCAAAATGCCATTGTATCTTGTGACATTTTAATAGATTCTAGTGCATTTTGGGACATTCAAATAGTTTATAGGACATTTTGGGGACATTTAGCATATTTAGGGGACATTTGAATAGTTTTTAGTGCATTTTGGGACATTTGAATAGTTTGTAGAGCATTATGAGGACATTTTATTAGATTTTAGTGCATTTTGGCAATATTTAAATTGCTTGTAGCACATTTGGGTACATTTTAGTTTCAAGTGCATTTTGGGGACATTTTAATTGTTTCTACTGCATTTAAAGGACATTTGAATAGTTTTTAGGACATTTTTGTGACATTTTGCCTAATTTGGGACATTTGAGTAGTTTCTTGTGCATTATGAGGGCATTTGAATGGCTTCTATTGCATTTTTGGGACATTTGAATAGTCTCTGGGACATTTTGGTGACATTTAGCATATTATGGGACAGCTGAATTGTTTCTTGTGCATTTGGGGACATTTAAATATTTTCAAGTGCATTATGGGACACTTTAATAGTTTCTAATGCGTTTTGTGGACATTTTATTAGTTTCTAGTGTATTATGGGGCATACGAATGGCTTCTATTGCATTCTGGGGACATTGTAATAGTTTCTAGGACATTTCTGGTGACATTTAGCATATTTTGGTGATATTTGAATTGTTTCTAGTGCATTTGGGGGCATTTCAACAGTTTCTAATGCATTTTGGGACATTTTAATAGTTTGTACTGCATTTTGGGGACATTTGAAGAGTTTCCAGTGCATTTTTGGAGACATTTTAATAGTTTTGTAGTGCCTTTGGTGGACAATTGAATAGTTTCTTTCTACTGCATTTTGAGGACATTATAATTGTTTCTAGTGCATTTTGAGGACATTTAAATAGTTTCTACTGCATTTTGAGGACATCTGAATAGTTACTGCATTTTGAGGACATTTGATTAGTTTCTAGTGTATTTTGAGGACATTTGATTAGTTTCTACTGCATTTTGAGGACATTTGAATATTTTCTTCTGCATTTTGAGGACATTTGATTAGTTTCTACTGCATTTTGAGGACATTTGAATATTTTCTACTGCATTTTGAGGACATTTGATTAGTTTCTAGTGTATTTTGAGGACATTTGATTAGTTTCTAGTGTATTTTGAGGACATTTGTATAGTTACTACTGCATTTTGAGGACATTTGAATTTTTTCTTCTGCATTTTGAGGACATTTGAATAGTTTCAACTGCATTTTGAGGACATTTGAATAGTTTCTACTGCATATTGGGACATTTTGATAGTTTCTAGTACATTTAGAGACAGCTATCCATATCCACCATTTAACTAGAAATAAGCCGGGGGGAGTTCATCGAGATCTACCTGAGCTCAAACTCCCTTCTCGCCCTGCAAATGTGAGGGAGCCCAGGGCTCGAGGATCTTATGAGCTCAGGGCTCTCTCCCGTGACAGCATGCCAAACAAGCTTTATTATCAATCATCAGCTAAGTGTGAACTCTTGAGATATACTTTATTATATGTGTACACATCACCTATATGTAGGGCCACACGGAATCTGCGCGCGCAGAATTCCGCAGATTTTTAGCTCATCATTGATTCTGTTTATTTACTGGTGTAAATGTGTGTACATTTATATTTATTTAGTTTTTAAATTTATTTCAGAAATAATATTGACTAATATGAAAATATTCATATGATTCATTTACAATATAGTTTGTAAAGTACTATTTTCTGTCTTTTAGCAGAGATTTTATATGAGAGACTTGCTTTGTTTTCCAAATAAAGTGGATCTAATTGGATTTGCATTGTAAACATTAAATAAATGTTAAAAATGTATTACTTTTTATTTAATATATTAAGTTTTTAGTTATGAGACTCCCAAAATCATTCCGCATAAATTCGCAGATTTTTAACAAAATACTCCGCAGAAATAGCAAAAAATGTCCGCAGATTCCATCTGGCCCTGCCTATATGCTACAGAACTGCAGTTTAACTATGCCTGTATGCTTACTTACTTACTCCCAGGGCCATTTATATCGAAGTTGATATTTAGCCGCACCATATTGGTGTTTCGAAACATCTAGTTTTTATGAGGTGGGTTGTTAGCCCAATGCTCAACCCCCAAACCTGGAGCACCAGGACATACACACATACACTACAGACAATTTAGCTAACCCAATACACCTACAACGCATGTGTTTGGACTATGGGGGAAACTGAAGCACCCAGAGGAAACCCACATCAACATGGGGGGAACATGCGAACAGAAATGCCAACTGACCCAGCTGAGGCTCAAACCAGCGACTTTCTTGCTGTGAGGTGACCGCTGTGTCGCCAACTATGTCTGTATATAATAACCTCTGATTGTAACTTTAACTTAATTTGATTGTATTGTGTGTTTTATTTACTTTACCATTTTACTTCAGCGCAAAAGTAATCTAAAAGTAATCCAAAATGACCATACATTGTCATGTAATTTGTAACTGATAGCAGTTCGTAAGTAATCCATCCGTCTCTCTTTGTGGACGTGCTCAAAAGACAACAACAAACTCCCTCGAGTTGTTTATTCTATCTATTTGCACTCTTTATTTTCCCAATGACTGCACGCTTGCGCTTAATGCACTACGTGTGTTCGCATGAGGGTGTGAGTGGGTTTGATGCACCGGGTTTCCTGCATAGCTGTCAAAGCACAGGCAAACACAGCTGGCCGTCTGATGGACTCCTAGCAAAAACTGACCCTCAACACAAAGGCGCCAAACGTGACCACACAAGCGAGTCCTGAGGAAGGGGGAATGGCTTTTGAGCACTTCATACAGTATAATGTTGTTCTTACATTAGCCCGAAGGCTTAGTCATTGATTGGACATCCATTTAAAGGGATAGTTCACCCAAAAATTGATATTTCTAGGAGTTCTAAAGCTTTATCGGTTTATTTTTTAGTAGTTAAGTATTATATTTTAAAGAACGTCAGAAATTGGTAGGGGCGACACGGTGGATCAGTAGTTAGCACTGTTGCCTCGCAGCAAGAAAGTCACTGGTTCGAGTCCCAGCTGGGTAAGTTGGCATTTCTGTGCGGAGTTAGCATGTTCTCCCCGCTGGTGGATAAACTAAATTGACCGTAATGTGTGAGAGTGTGTATGAGTGTTTTCCAGTGCTGGGTTGCAGCTGGAAGGGCATCCGCTGTGTAAATCATATGCTGGATAAGTTTGCGGTTCATTCCACCGTGGCGACCCCTGATGAATAAAGAGACTAAGCCGAAGGAAAATGAATAAATGAATGAATGGAAACTGGCAGCTATGGAAGGACGTTTAACCCTAATTAAAAATAAAAAGGTCACTGCGATTCACAAATGCACAATAAAAAGGCACAATCCAGAATTTTTTTCTCTGAATTGTTAGATGTAAACTTGAAACTGCAAGTTATTAAGACATAATTGTGAGATATAAGCTTACAATTCTGAGAATTAGTCACAATTATGAATTATAAAGTCAGAAATATGAGATCAAAAAGTCACAATTCAAGAATTCAGACTCTATATCTCGCAATTTTGAGAAATAGTCGCAATTGTGTGCTATAAATACGTATTTGCTAGTTGTACACTTAAAATTATGAGAAATAGTCACATTTGTGCATTATATAGTTAGAATTTTGACTTTTAACTCACAATTATCTCACATTTTTAACTTTTATAACTCTCAGTTTCTCTCAGTTGTGTTTATATCTCACAATTCTGACTTAATAACTCGCGACTGAGTTTACATCTCACGAATCTGAGGGAAAAAAGGCAGAATTGCAAGTTTGTATCAAGCAATTCTGAGAAAAAAGGCTGAATTCTGAGATTAAATGTCTCTATCACATTTATTTATCATTTATTGAGTGGTCAAAATGGGCTCAGGCAGTCACTTACAGTATATGCATAGTATGAATAAAAAATACTATGGACGTCAACGGCCTCCGACATACTTCAAAATACCTTGATTAAAATATCTTAACTAGTTTTGAATCAAGTGAAGGTATGATTAATTATGAGAAATAGTCACATTTGTGCTTTATAAAGTTCGAATTCTGACATTTAACTCACAATTATCTCATAATTTTAACTTTTATAACTCTCAGTTGCAACTGTGTTTCTCTCAGTTGTGTTTATAGCTCATAATTCTGACTTAATAACTCGCAACTGATTATACATCTCACAAATCTGAGGGAAAAAGTCAGAATAGTAAGTTTGTATCACACAATTCTGAGAAAAAAGGCTGAATTCTGAGATTAAAAGTCTTTATAACATTTATTTATCATTTATTGAGTGGTCAAAATGGGCTCAGGCAGCCACTTACATCTATAGTAGGAATAAAAAATACTATAGACGACAACGGCCTCCGACATACTTCAAAATACCATGATTAAAATCTCTTAATTAGTTTTAAATCAAGTGAAGGTATGATTAATAATGAGAAATAGTCACATTTGCGCAAATTCTGACTTTTAACTCACCATTATCTCACAGTTTTAACTTTTATAACTCTCAGTTTCTCACAGTTGTGTTTATATCTCACAATTCTGACTTGATAACTCACAACTGAGTTTACATCTCACAAATCTGAGGGAAAAATGCTGAATTCTGAGATTAAAAGTCTTTATAACATTTATTTATCATTTATTCAGTGGTCAAAATGAGGTCAGGCAGCCACTTACATCCAGGAACAAAACACTATAGACGACAATGACCTCCGACATTCTTCAAAATACCTTAATTAGTTTTTAATCAAGTGAAGGTATTGTTTAATTCTTAGGTGTCCGTACTGTACAGTTATCCTTATTTCAGCACCAAAATACCAGCACTGACCTTTAGTTCCTGTGCATGAGGCAGAAAACAGCTGCAGGAAGCGCTGCAGACCGTGGGTACAGGTAGGATGTGCTGGTTATCGAGCTGTCGAGCATCTGTTCTTCCCGCCCGTAATGATATTCCAGGCTGTCCATCCATTTGTCCGGGGTACACCTGCTTTGCTTGACTTTCACACCCATAAAAGAGGCTGTTTGGTGCTGTTTTCACCAGAGGATTGTTGCTTTGTGCTGGAACTAGGCATTTAGGGCTGTAAAGCGTTATCTGTCAAGGGTGCTATTAGAAACTGTTGAGCTTCAGATTTATGCTGCCGTTTCTTGAAGCGCTGGGAGGCTCTAGTTGAATCAAGCAGACCTAAGAATTAAGAAATAAAGACACAGTCATGAGAAATAGTCACAGTGTGATGAGCGTATTTAAGATATTTAGCCATAATAGTGAGAAAAGATATAAAAATATAGTTAAAATATGAATATAAGTCACAAATAGTGTGAAAATATATGACGGTGAGACAAAAAATAAGACTTTGAAGATATTTAGTCAACATTGTGATTACAGAATAAGTCGTAACTACAAGAATTAAGAAAATATTTATAACACTTATGCATATTTAAGATATTAGAGAAAAGTTACACTTCTAAAGTTGTAGCTCAGTGGTGCTCAACCCTGCTCCTGGAGATCGACCGTCCTGCAGATTTCAGATGCAACCCATATCAAACACACCTGCCTGTAATTATCAAGTGCTGTTCAGGTCCTAATTAATTGGTTCAGGTGTGTTTGATCAGGGTTGGAGCTGAACTCAGCAGGAAGGTCGATCTCCAGGAGCAGGGTGGAGCAGCCCTGTTGTAGATGAATATATGGTTGAATCAGTACACAAGTCATAAATACAAGAAGAAATAGTTGCAATTGTGAAAAAAAAATAAGTTCAAATTAACTTCACTCAGAATTATTAGCCCCCCCCCCCCCCCCCCCCCCATACAGCTTACATTCTATACAGCTTAAAGTGACATTTAAAGGCTTAACTAGGTTAATTAGGTTAACTAGGCAGGTTAGGGTAATTAGGCAAGTTATTGTATAATGATGGTTTGTTCTGTAGACTATTGGAAAAAAAATTGCTTAAAGGGGCTAATAATTCTGACATTAAAATGGTTCTTAAAAAATTAAAAACTGCTTTTATTGCCAAAATGAAACAAATAAGACTTTCCATAGAAGAAAAAATATTATCAGACATACTGTGAACATTTCCTTGCTCTGTTAAACATCATTTGGCAAATATTTAAAAAAAATCGAAGGGGGGCTAATAATTCTGACTTCAACTGTGTATATAT
>CAIGQQ010040348.1:570747-604087 GCA_903798035.1 Danio albolineatus | reverse complement strand
TATATAAATTAATTAATCGCAAAATTGTCTGCAAATTTATGGTAGTTACAACCACCAAATCGCACAAAATATTTGCAATAACATTTGTGAAAAACAACGGGCTCTAGTTGCAATTACAAAATGAGTAGCATTTTACGCTAAATTAAAGTTGTGATTATGGAAAACTTTCCAAAAAAATTTTCTAAATAAGTCTAAATAAGCTACTACAACATAAAATAAGTCACAATTATAGAAATACAAGTCACAATTGCGAAAATAAAAGGTTAGAAAATAAGCCATGACTAATAAACAAAGTTTTCAGCTGTAAGAAATAAATTCTAAATAAAGATTAAAAACTACTGGAATACAGTAGTAGAACCAGCAAAATACAAACCTTTCCCTGAATGTTCTTAAGGGAAAAGTAAAAACATTTATTTTGTGTGAAGCACTTGGTTACTATTGAACCATGGGTTTTTAGCAGATCTAAAGCACAACTGAAATGAAGAAAAAGTTGTGCAATTTCATGTTTTAACCACAGATGGCGATAACGAGTCCAACAGTGTAGTTTTCACAGTCATAAGTTTTGGTATCTTGGGGAATCTAAACACAGTTTGAGACGCTGTGAAATTTTCTTCTGAAACTCAAGAGGGACGTCGCTGGGTGTTTTTGTTCTCAGCAGGAGCCGGAGACTTTGTCCATTGTATCTCACTGCCATCTTGGCAAAACACACTCATTCCTATGGGAGGTTCATACTTCCAGCTTTCTCCCATTATGGCCATTCCTACACTTAGTTTGCAATATCTCACAGTTTTAGATTTACGCGCTGGGAAAGAAAGCGTCCTTATGTTTGCTTCTAACTGCTCTTTGCATGAATTGTGGTGCTATTTTCACCTCAGCCATAAGGGGGTCTGGTGGCCATATTTTCTGGGTCATTTTCAACGTAAACAACCGTTGCTGGAGTGGCTGAGATGGGGAGCCGCTGTGCAAATAATCAGAGATCTGGATTATGTCCAGGTTTATTATTGCTCTGGCTCTGCCTTTCTCAAAGTCTTAACACTAAGTTGCATCGCATGCTAGTGTGAGGTAGACTGAGCTGATTGGTCACTAATGTCATTAAATACGAGGTGAGAACTCACAATGCTAAAACCTGCGACAAAAGCTTTCCTACAAACGGTTAACGTCTGCATAACGGGAGAAGGATGAAGGTCCCCCCCCAGTAGATCCTTTGCCTTAGTACCTTTATTCATCAGTGGTTGCCAGAGCAGAATGAACCACCAACTTATCCAGCATATGTTTTACACAGTGGATGCCCTTCTAGCTGCAACTCAGTACAGGGCAGCATCCATACACACTCAATCACACACACACTACGGCCAATTTAGTTTTATTGAATTGACGTATAGTGCATGTGTTTGGACTGTGAGGGAAACCGGAGCACATGGAAGAACATGGAGGAACATGCAAACTCTTCATAGAAATGCCAACTGGGCCAGCCGAGACTCAAACCAGTTACCTTTTTGCTGTGAGGCGAAAATAAATCTTAAAAGTAATTACTTTTTGAATAGCTGTGATTAAACACACCTATTACTTATAAGAGTATTATTAATCAGCAATTTCATTAATAACCCCTTATGAACAATTTCAATCTGGTTTCAGGTCCCGTCACAGCACAGAAACTGCACTCATCAAAATCACTAATGATCTCCTTATGGCAGCTGATTCTGGATCCATCACTATTCTCATCCTACTCGATCTGAGTGCAGCCCTCGATACGGTATCTCACTCCATCCTTCTTGACAGATTATCTTCCATTGGTATCACTAACACCCCGCTTGACTGGTTTCACTCATATCTCTTTGGGCGCACTCAGTTCATTCAACTCAAAAGTTTCAGGTCACAGTCCTCCCCAGTTACATCAGGTGTTCCCCAGGGCTCTGTCCTGGGGCCCCTTCTCTTCTTAATCTCCTCCCACTTGGTAACATTTTTCATAAATTCAATATCCACTTCCACTGCTATGCAGATGACACCCAGCTCTACCTCTCTAGCAAGCCCAACTCCACTCCCCCCCCTTCTACCCTTAATAACTGCCTATCTGAAATAAAATGCTGGTTCACTTCAAATTTCCTAAAACTTAACAGTGATAAAACCGAAATTCTTCTTATTGGCACCAAATCTACACTTTCTAAATCTGATTTCATCTCCCTTACTATTGATGGCACTTCAGTCTCCCCCTCCCCCTCTCCTGGGTCTGGGTGTCGTCCTCGACGGCTCACTCTCTTTCCAGTCTCACATTAATAATATAACCAGGTCTGCATATTTTCATATCCGTAATATAAACCGTCTCTGCTCTTCTCTCACCGCTCACTCCACCTCTATCCTTGTACACAGCCTTGTAACTTCTCGCATTGATTACTGCAATTCTCTCCTCTATGGTCTCCTACAGAAATCCCTCCACAAGCTACAACTCCAGAACTCAGCTGCCCGCATCATCACCAAAACTCCTTTTCACCATATTACACCCATTTTGAGCATACACTCAATACATCACATAGCGGTATGATGCATGAATGTGTTCCACGCATCTCCTTTATATACACTATGAACAACAGCTGCGCTAATTATTCTCTTTCTTCTCTATTTCCAACTGGAGATACTCATCCCAAGGCCCCCAGAGACTATGCAGCGCCGCGGATGCGATCCAAGACCCGCGACGAGACGATTCCAAGGCTCCATAATCCTGGACCTCGCTGTATCCTGAGCAGCTGCTTGGCGGAGTAGCAAGCATGAGACCTTGATTCCTGTGACCCTCCAAGGACAGACGAGCCTCGAGTTCTCCAGCCTCCGGCGCCTAGACTGCAGCTAGAGCTGCGCATCGATGGATTACTCGTCTGTGTTTTGACTCTAAGTAGTGAATGTTAAACAACACTGAACTGAACTCAAACATTAATAACGGGACTGACATTTTCAATTTACTATAACCCTCTATGTGAAGCTGCTTTGACACAATCTACATTGTAAAAGCGCTATACAAATAAAGGTGAATTGAATTTTACAAGATCTGCACTGGCTCCCAATCAAACCCAGAGTCGAATATAAAATCCTCCTCCATACATTCAAGGCCATCCATACCCTCGCACTTCCTTACCTGTCTGATCTTCTCCATATCACCACTCACTCCCGCTCCCTAAGATCCTCCTTCTCCATTCACCTCTCTGTTCCCTCTGCCCGTCTCAGCACAATGGGGAGCAGAGCTTTCAGGCGCTCTGCTCCCAAACTCTGGAATTCTCTTCCTCCTGACATCCGCAACATTGACACTCTCCCTCTGTTTAAATCCAGACTCAAAACGCATCTGTTCAAAATAACTTACTCTTTATAACTGCTTACTACACTCTGTTTCATGTCTTTGTGTTTTATCATCTTCATTTTATCATCTTTATATATATACTTTTTAAAATTGTTTATATGATGTTGTACAGTGACCTTGGGTTTCTTGAAAGGCGCTTTAAATAAAATGTATTATTATTATTATTATTATTAATCCTCAAACTGATATCGGTTTCATTTGTACTTGTAAACCTCAACCCCTAGCGACCCCTTATAAATCTCTGGTGATCCCTACAGGGGTCACGACCCCCAAGTTGGGAACCACCACTGGCTTGGGAGACTCAGCAGGATGTGGCGCATGGCAAGCGTCACCGTCTGCAATAAACTATAGTCAAAACATATATCGGTTACCCTACTGAAAAGCAAACATGGACCTGCAAAACCTTCCCTGAAACCTGATACCCACTTTTACATTCAAGTTCGCCCAGATTCTTGGGGATTTCACACCCCAAAAAAAACTTCAACCAACCACATGCTGACAAAACCATTTCACAAATAGAACCAGGTGTTTCAAGACCCAAAACATTGCAGACGCTTATGAATTATCACTGGAACGCTCTTACATGACACGTTTACAGTCAGGTTAAACCAAAAACATTCGGGGTGTATGAAGACATGGTTCCCCGGAGCGTAAATTGTTCTTTCTTAGCATGCCCCCCCCCCCTGTGCACTTGTGCTAGGGAGCGGATTTACATTATCAAGACGAAGCCACTGAGATCAGCGTCCCACAATCTTCGTAATCAACTGCAGATGCGAACGCTTCATCCAAACCTGGAAGTGCACATCCGATCTGTAAAAGATTAATGACCGAATTAAGCAAGAAGTCAAAGTGGTTTGTCGTTCTATGCATGAATGGCGTTTATATGAATGAATCTTGTAGGGTTTTTTTTCAGATGAGTGAGAATGGATGTGTTTGGACATGCGATGGTCGGTGAAGCGCCGATGCTGAGTATTTCTAATCAGCACCGGATATTTAGTAACCTCACGACCTTGCGAGTCCGCGGATGTTTCCTGAAACAGAAAGCAGCTGGCGTTGGTTTAAAAGACAGCGGTTTTGAAGGTGCGTCTTAAGTAAACTGGCACAGATGTCTTCCGAGATGGCATTGCGTCACATCTGATGATCTGGAACAAATTCAAATGAGCGTTAGATCATAATTAAAGGGTTAGTTCACACACAAACACTTCTTTCAATACCGTACCAGTCTCCCGGGACCTTTGTTTATCTTTAGAACACAAATTAAGATATTTTAGATGAAATCTGAAAGCACCAAAGACACTCATTCATTAATTTTCCTTCAGCTTAGTCCTTTAGTTATCAGGGGTCACCACAGTGGAATGAACCGCCAACTATTCTGGCATATGTTTTACGCAGCGAATGCAACCCAGTACTAGGAAAAACTCATACACACACATTCAATTCATTCAATTATTCAATTTACCTATAGCGCATGTCTTTGGACTGTGAGGGAAACCGGAGCACCTGGAGCCCACATAGCAAATGTTTTCTGGCCCAGCTCCGGGCCACACAATAACGTTCCCCTTGGCCCAAGTATTGCAAAGAATGACGGTCCTGAAGTGGCCCATAACTGGATTAAAGACAAGCGCCACACCTGGGCCATAACCGGCCTGAATCTCAGCCAATTTATCACCCTTAACTGGCCCTGAACTGGGCCCAAACAGGTTTATTATTGGTACCGATTCTCAGCTATAAGTTTATACTTTAACCAGAAACCCCAAAGACTGAGCCATAACCCAGCCTAATGTTACCTAAACAATGTAAACAATCGCTACAGTGATCTGGGCCACACACCTCCCATCCACAACTGGCCCAGATGTAGTTTGCCATCATGCATGCAGTGCCATCATTGCCATGCATGGCACACAGTTGGCTGACATTATGCATGCCAGTGCCGGCGACACGCCAGCAGTGCCATAATGAGGCCACATTTGGGCCAAGTCTGTTTGCTATGTGAGAGGAAACCCACACGAACATGGGGAAAACATGCAAACTCCATATGGAAATGCCAACTGGCCAAGCTGGGACTCGAACCAGCGACCTTCTTGCTGTAAGTGCTAACCACTGAGCTGTCCCAAATACACTTTTGTGCGCCAAAAAAAACCTACAATCGTCTTTGTTTGTAGTACATGCCTTCTGATGCGAGAAGACACTGATGAACAGTCATTTATACAGTCCTGTATAGTGCACAAAAGTGTTTTTGGAGCTTTGTTTAATTACAATTGAACAAGTCACATGGAACGTTTTTAGAATGTTTTTGGTTGCTTAAGAATGTTTAAGGATAAAGTCCTTATTTTTGTTATTTTGAGCACAAAAGTATTCTTGTAGCTTGATAATCTAAATAAACCACAGAACTTTGTTGTCTATGGAGGATGAGGGAGTTCTCGAATTTCACTTAAAATAACATCTGCACAATATACTGACACTACAAAGAAGATACTATCGAGTAAAGTCCTTATTTTTTTTGTTATTTTGCGAACAAAAGTATTCTTGTAGCTTGATAATCCAACTGAACCGCTGAATCTTGTTGTCTACGGAGGATTCAATTCAATTCAATTTACCTTTATTTGTATAGCGCTTTTACAATGTGGATTGTGTCAAAGCAGCTTCACATGGAAGGTTATAGTAAATTAAAAATGACAGTTTAGTTATTAGCTAGTAAATTAATAGCTAGTATATAGCTGAGTTCAGTTCAGTGTTGTTTAATATTCACTACTTAGAGTTCTTAGGATGAGGAAGTTCTTTTGTGTTCTGCGCAATATACTGACACTAGAAAGAAGAAACTGTCGAGTAAAGTCCTTATTTTTTATTTTGCGCATGAATATGTTCTTGTAGCTCGATAATGCAACAAAACCACTGAATCTTGTTGTCCATAGAGGATGAGGGAGTTCTCAAGTTTCACTTAAAATAACTTAATTTGTGTTCTGCGCAATATACTGACACTAGAATGAAGAAACTGACCAATAAAATCCTTATTTTTGTTATTTTGCACAGAAGTATTCTCGTAGCTTGATAATCCAACTGAACCACTGAATCTTGGTGTCTACGGAGGATGAAGGAGTTCTAGAATTTCACTTAAAATAAGCATGTTTTTTGCTTAAGAATAAGGATGTTTTTGGATGCTCTGGGTCCGTTGCTGTACTGTATATAGAGCAGGGATGCCCAAACCTTTCTTATGAAGGGCCAAAAAGCCAACTTTATTTGAGGGCTGTGCATGGGCCGAAAGTAAAATACCAAACTGCATTACATTAAAGTTGCCATGAGTAATTAATAATATTTAAAAATAACTATGAATCGTTGCTTTATATTAACTAATGCAGTATTTTTAATAATACATTTATAAGAGTAAAGACAAAAACAACCCCATTTATAATCGAATCGAGCTCAATGGCGAATACTCGAGTCAAGCTGCAACTGTTATTGCCTTGAGTTGTCCATAGATTGACAGTATTTACAGTATTTTTGAAAATCAGGTTAATTGACAACATTTAATTAAAACATTTAATCTTAGTTTGCTTTTTTGTAGCTCATCAATACAAAAAAGCTGTTATATTAGAAATGATGATCTCAGTTAAAGGCGTTCACCTCCCAACCCCTCCCTTCGGTCTGCTGAGATTGGATGGTGGGCCAAATCAAAGGTTACCATGGGCTAACTTTGGCCCGCAGACCCTAGTTTGGGCATCTCTGATATAGAGGATCTCAGCTCTCGGATTTTGTCTTCATTTGTGTCCTGAAGATGAACAAAGGCCTCAGGGGATTTGTACCAATAACACCATTTTCACTGTTGGACTATGAACTCATTTTGTAAAGTAACAGTATAATAAAAAGGAAAAGATTAAAATTATGATACTCACCTTCATGTGCACAAGGAAAAATGTTGTATTTGTCCAAGCTGCTCTTTCCATTGAACGGAAGCTGTTGAGTTATAAAGGGTCCAGAAAACAAGCAGCATGCATACATACTATGTAGCATATAAAAATTGGTAGTTTAGTTTGAGAAACAAAACAAAATGTAAGTCATTTTCAACGAAAAGTCTCCCTTCTGTCATTGTTGTCTCATTTGTGTATTTGTCACACTGACATATATTTCAGAGACACGTTATCTAAAGTGACTTACACATGAGGATGAAATCAGAACACCAATATATAGACCATTTCAATATGGCGATGTCAATGGCCCATGAACGTTTCCTGCTTGTTACCAAACTGTTTCATAATGGTAACAAGAGGCAGTTTAATCATATCTTACTGTTAAAATGGCTGCCATAACATTATTTAGCAATATGTGGAGCTTTTTGGATTCTTGGAAGCTATGGAAATTCAAAATGTAATACAGGAAATACATTAGGACTATTGTTTTTGTTTACATCCCTCAAAATGGTCCATACCCAGCAGAAACACAACATAATAAGACGTTAATATTATGTTAGATTTAGGTCAGCAGCATGTAAGGACAACTTTATTTTGAAGTCAAATAATGATGTTGACAATTTGTTGTTTTTAGGTTGTGTTAGAAAGTGACCAAAATCCAACATCGAGCCAACATCTTAAACCAACGTCATATTGTTGTCAAATACTGACATTTATTCGTCAACCAAAAACCAAAAGGAACATTTTCTTTTCGGCTCAGTCCCTTTATTAATCCGGGATCGCCACAGCGGAATGAACCGCCAACTTATACAGCATTCGTTTTATGCAGCAGATGCCTAGTGGGTAGCACGTTCGCCTCACAGCAAGAAGGTCGCTGGTTCGAGCCCCGGCTGGGTTAGTTGGCATTTCTGTGTGGAGTTTGCATGTTCTCCCCGTGGTTGCGTGGGTTTCCTCCGGGTGCTCCGGTTTCCCCCACAGTCCAAAGACATGCGGTACAGGTGAATTGGGTAGGCTAAATTGTCCATAGTGTATGTGTGTGAATGAGAATGTATGGATGTGTTTCCCAGAGATGGGTTGTGGCTGGAAGGGCA
Source organism: Danio albolineatus (assembly GCA_903798035.1). Taxonomy (NCBI): domain Eukaryota; kingdom Metazoa; phylum Chordata; class Actinopteri; order Cypriniformes; family Danionidae; genus Danio; species Danio albolineatus. The sequence goes on along the minus strand of CAIGQQ010040348.1, from coordinate 595,748 downwards.
TCTGCTGCGTAAAACAAATGCTGGATAAGTTGGCGGTTTATTCGGCTGTGGCGACCCCGGATTAATAAAGGGACTAAGCCGAAAAGAAAATGAATGCCCTTCCAGCCGCAACCCATCTCTAGGAAACATCCATACATTCTCATTCACATACGGACAATTTAGCTTACCCAATTCACCTGTACTGCACATCTTTGGACTTCTGGGGGAAACCGGAGCACCCGGAGGAAACCCACGCAACCACGGGGAGAACATGCAAACTCCACACGGAAATGCCAACTGACCCAGCCGAGGCTCGAACCAACGACCTTCTTGCTGTGAGGCGAACGTGCTACTCACTACGCCACCGTGGCGCCATTACACGTTCATATTTTGTTGTTTTTAAGTTGCGTTGGAAAGCAACCCAAGTGTAACATCTGTCCGATATTCGACATTGTCGTCAAACCAATTTTCATTTCCAAACAAAATGCAACGTCCCACGACATTGGAGTACAACGTCAATCTGATGTCATGTTAACGTCTTTGCCTGCTGGGTAGATGCCATGACACTTTTAAGGTAGTTTTGCATTTTTTTTTATAAACACACACACACTATATATACACTTACCTGTTTGAAGCACATTCAGAATTGCACAATTCATTCATTTTCCTTCGGCTTAGTCTTTGATTATTTGGAGGTTGCCACAGTGGAATGAACCACCAACTATTCCAGCAGCGGATGCCTTTACAGCCACAATAATTACACAATATTCCTCCCCGAAAAACATGTATATGAGGAAAAGAGCATGTGTATTCAGTGTGTACTGACTATGGCAAAGTAGTCGTTGCACCAATTTGACATCAATACAAGACAACTCATACCAGCTCCAACAGGGGTCTGTTTTTGAAAAACGAATCATTTGGAGACATGCTATTTGGATTGGTTTACAGAACTGCTGCATGACAGTGCACCCGTTTGGACGTTTAGTACACTGTAAATCTGTCTTTTAGTAGAGTGCCACTTAGACCGAGCTAAATCTTTAAAGTCCAAATGTATGCAAGTCTTTAATTTTCCCCAAATAGCGTCAGAACGTGCATGGTATCTTTAGGACTGGATGCAGTAAATTCCTGCCGTTTCTTAGATTCCCCCACGACAGAATGTTTTATGCACGCTTGAGAGTGCAAGACATGGTACATCTGAAACCCATTAGCACGGGTTGCAGTTCACAAGCAGACGCTCCATGCAGCTCTATTGGAATTTCGCCTCATTGCCAATTCCCCTTTTCTTCCTTTACTCAACGTTTTCTAGTTTCATGTACTGTAGGACTGTGGATTTGCCTGCTGGGAATGCGTGTTCAATGCCGTAGCCCGTCTCGCATACGCAATTCCCAGTGTAATGTCTCAAAGGCACGCACGTGATGGCGTTCGGCATCGGTTTGTTTTTATTTTATTACGGGATGACACAGGTTGAAAAGCAGCTTGCGTTTGCCCTTTGAAGTTGTGCATTCTTACCTCACTACATCACTGGAGGTCTACAGCTGCCTCGGAGGAAGGTGAGGTTAGTGTTACTGAAATATACACACACACACACACACACACACACACACACACACACACACACACAAGTATAAAACCAGGAACAAAGTGTTTGAGACAAGAACAAAGAGCCATCAAGGTGTAAACCCAGCAGAAATTACAGTGACGCAAGAGCTGCTTTCCAAAATAGTGGCGAGTGTAGTGCTTCTCTGATGTTTGGGGAAATGGACGGGATGGAATTCAAGGACTTTAATGGGGGATTCTTCTGATGAACACAAAGTTCCTTCATTGACTCACTCTTGGGTTGATCCAAACCTGTACTCAAACGAAAAAAAGAACACGCTGTTACTTTGTTTACTACAGAGTACAGTAGGTGAAAAGTAACTACACTCAGAAATAAAGGTACAAAAGCTGTCACTGGGGTGGTACCTTTTCAAAAAGTACACTTTTATACTTTACAGCTACACAGTATTAACTTTAGGGTACACATTTGTACCGTTAAGGTTCAATTGTGTACTTTTAATGTAGAGATTTGTACTTTTTTAGGGCCCTATGAAAGCATGACTATAACTGTCATGGACGAGACCGGACAAAAAAAAGGGATGGGGGGGTGGGTGGTATAGGTGTCTGGGACTGTCACTTGGCCCCTAATCTGCTTGTTAAGTGGTGGCGTATTGGTGACGTATGAAATACTGTTTCCGTGTCCGAGTCGCTACTCATTTAAATGGAGAAAATGTTCGTTTATGACCCCTTTTTAGTCTTATCACACATTAAAGTGGTTTTTATATGAAATCATGGTGTAAATGTAACCCCGCCGGTCCTACACCACCCAACCCGCTCCGAGCTGGTATTGAACCGGCGACCATCCGCATGGGAGTCGGTCGCTCTACCAAGGAGGCTAAAGGCCATGCGTCTGCCGCTAGAGCACCTTTAGAGGTCAGAGGAGTGAGGTTTACCAGCTGGCCTCTGCTACATAAACATCAGTCTCTGCACTTGCTGCATCACAAACACCGAAATTTTAACAATTTATTAAAAATTTGTCACTTTCTGCCCATCGCATATTAGGCATGGATATATATATCAATCATGATGTTCGAAAGTATTACAGTGCTTTGTAAACGTTTATTATTACCATTTGATGAGTCACCCCATAGTATCTTTGTGGGCCCTTATGGCCCGTTTCCACTGAGTGGTACGGTACGGTACGGTACGGTACGGTACAGTTCGGTACGCTTTTAAGGCCGTTTCCACTGTCTAAAAGCGTACCGAACTGAACCGTACCGTACCCCTTTTTGGTCACGCTAGACGCGCAGCTGAACGCCATTGGCTTACAGAGATACGTCATTTGCTCACGCAACAAGCAGAATGAAAACAAACGACCCGCCATGTTTATTACACAGCCGAGAGACAATGCTTCGTAATAATATCAGCATATAATAACGAGCCATGGTCGACCCGAGCTCAAACAAACCTTGTCGTCTTCTTGAACGGCCACAAAGCCGAGAGAAGAGCAGATTGTTATGGGTTACGAGCCCATAAGCGCGAGCGTGAGGTTTCGCTTCTCTCTTGTGCCCGCATGCGCGTCAATATTTGAAATAACAAAGTTCTTAACCTGGACTATTATAAACTGGGAATGACGGAGTTACTCTCTAACGAGAGAATAATGACGGAGAGGCTACATGTACTGGTGAAGATAAAAGACACAGATGAGAGTTTTGCACAGACGGGGCTCTATTTCGTATTGTTTTTGAACCTAAATAAGGCATAAATGTCTGGTGTGTGTAGTTTTTCTGTAATTTGGTAACATCGGAGACTGTGTGGCGCTGTATGTGTTCATATATGCTGCATTTATTTATTTATTTGATATAATCGCGGACCGTAGGCTATTTCGCATCATTGATCTGCAGTTATAATCAGATCATGTTCAGTCAGTAATGACATTTATACACCAGTGTTTATGTGTATAATAAAGCATCTGTTTTGTGAGAAGTGCTTCTCGTATGATTTTTGAACGACCCATAAAGCTTTACTGTAGACATTTCCTCGAGCGAAAATGACGTCGACAAACTTTCTGTTGTACACCACGCCCACCAAAAGAGTTCCCTTTAGCAGTGGAAACGCAAGCCTGTTAAAGGTGACCCGTACCGACCCGTACCGTACCGTACTGTACCACTCAGTGGAAACAGGCCATTAGAATCATCCCCCCCAGCCAGCGGCGCCACTGATTTGAGGTAATAATAGGTACCTTTAAAGAACCTGTTAGGAACAGTGACAGATTTGGTACCTTTTTTCTCAGAGTGCAGGCAATATTTAATATCTATAGAACTTGTCTATAAATAGATGATGCTGTAGTAAATAGCATTTCAAATTTCAATAGTACTCATTTAAAGGCGTCGCTATACTGTAAAAAATGCTGGCTTCCACACAATCAATTTTTGAGGGAGCAACTTGAAGGATTTAAGTTAACTTATTAGTTTTTACAAATTTAAGTGCATTGAACATAAAACAATTAAGTTGTCCCAAAAAAAAACCCTCAAGAATTGTGTTGTTTCCGCGCATTTTAAATATGTAGTTCGAACAAACAACAAATGAGTTTTTTAGAGTATAGTTTGGGTGGATAGGGCCCTAGTCTTCACTTTCAACAATAGTCCCCAAACCCAATTTTTGTGTATAGGGCTCAAAAAAGTTGGCGATGCCCCTGACTCAATGATTATTAATCTTTCTATTTAGTACCATATGATCCTGCAAAACCAATCTGATCTCACAAGGAGCAACAATTGTAACTACAATCAAAATATGATGTTTGTCGTTTGTTCAAGCTAATTATTTAAAATCAGCTAAAAGGACACAGTTCTTGAGGGTTTTTGGGAAAACTTAATTGTTCTTTGTTCAATTTCCTTCATGTTGTCCCAACACAAATCGTTTATGTGGAACCCAGAATTTCTAACAGTGTATTTTTTTTTACGTATTGCCAGAAGCGTGGCTAATTACTACAAGTTCCTACTATTTAATTTGTATGTAAATGTATGATTTAAAGTCAGAAATCACGCTAAAATGTACAAATATGATAGTACAAATTATTACAAATTACCCACTATATTAAAAAGTTATGAATTGCTGTTAGATTGCATTCATCGAAGCCTAAAAAGAGTTAGTTCACCCAAAATTGAAAATTTACCCTAACGGCGTTTCAAAACCCTTAGTCCTTCCTCTGTCTTCGAAACAAAAATGAAGATATTAATTAATATTAATGGTTCTGACTGCTCAAAACAGACCCCATACTTTCTATGGTGCAATTAAATAAGATTTGATTTAGCACAGGGATCAGCCATAAACTGCAGTATTAAAAATATAACATTTTTAATGCCTATAGTTACTTTTTTGACTGTTCTTTTAAAATGTACAAATATCAGTGCTTCATTTCTACAGCTGAAATGCCAGACCGCAGGGTTGTGAATGGGGAGCATCTCAACACTGAGTCACGCTCCACCCTGACCCTTGCGGTCACAACCACAAACCCAGATCTGAAACCGTTCCAAACCTCAGTTAGTTACTCAATGCTCTTCATTTATGTCCATCAAGGCTAGGTTTAACTGCACAACCAGAGCTGGGTAGATTACTTATGATTTGCAATCAGTTACTGATTACAAAATAAAGAGCAAAATGTTTCCATCCAAAAATGCAAATTAACTTTATGTGCAAAACTAGATTAATCGCATAAAAGACATGCGAATAAAGCAGCGTTTCCATCCAACGACTCAAAGAGAACAAAATCGTCACTTCCTGATTAACTGGCACCAAATATCTACAGTAAAAACTGAATTTGCTAATGTAGGACAAGCTGCATGAATCTTTTCCTTATTTAATGATTTACATGGACATTTAGGATGCACTGGGGGGTTTGCTGCCGAATGTGACGTGGCTGGGATGAGAATCAGCACCTCGTCCGAGGCCATGGTGCTCCACCGGAATAAGGTGGTTTGTCTTCTCCAGGTTGAAGGAAAGTCCTTAACTCAGGTGGAGAAGTTCAAGTATTTTAGGGTTTGTTTACGAGTGAGGGAAGGATTGTGGTAAAGAAGGAGCTGAGCCGAAAGGCAAAGCTTCTGATTTAATGGTCAATCTATGTTCCTATTCCTATGGTCATGAGCTTTAGGTCATAACTGAAAGAACAAGATCTCAGATATAAGCAGCTGAAATTAGTTTCCTTCACAGGGTAGCAGAGCACACCCTTATAGATAGGATGAGGAGTTCTGTCCTCCACATTGAGAAAGGTGGCATGGGCATCTGTTTCGGATGCCTCCTAAACACCTACCTAGGGAGGTGTTCCAGGCAGGTCCCACCGGGAGGAGACCTTGGGGAAGACCCCGGACACACTGGAGGGACTAAATCTCTCGGTTGGCCTGGGAACACCTTGGGATCCCCTCAGAGGAGCTGGCGGAAGTGTCTGGGGAGAGGGAAGTCTGGGGTTCTCCTCGAGACTGCTGCCCCCGCGACCCGGCCCTGGAAAAGCGGTTGAAAATGAATGAATGAATATAAACAATTAGGAGGAACAATGAATTGTGAACAACGTACTGCCATTGTGTAAGCCATAAAAAAGTACATCTGTAATCTTGCAAATACTTATGTAAAAAAAGTACTTTAATTACAAATACTTAATTTTGGGATATAATCACGCAATCCAAATGACATATAGATCATTACTACCCAGCTCTGCTCATTCTTCCCTATATATTAGACAAAAAAGAAACAAAACTCCTGAACATATGTGCAGGCTTATAGTTCGCACAGATATAATGTGCATAACATTCCCCATGTGGCTTGCATCTAACATCTTTCCAAAACAAACGACAGGACTGTCTCGCTTTGGCCTGCTCGGAGACATACTAACAGAACAACAGATTTCAGCAGGGATCTTTCACATATCAGGACTATATAAATATCCAGTTTCCTCAAAAAAAGCAGTTTTCATCAAGCTCATGGGAGCCTCTGATACATGAGCTTTACAGAATTGATCGTTTCCCAGTTATGATTTATTCACATGTCTCTTAAAACACCAGAGGAAAAACAATAAATGGGTCAACTGTTCGTCATGCAGTTTGGCTGCGTTGCTTATAGTCAATACATTTGCTTACCCGTTATTAATCTGGGGTCGCCACAGACACCCATACATTCTTATTCACACACATCCACTACGGACGATTTAGCTTACCCAATTCACCTACACCACATGTCTTTGGACTGTGGGGGAAACCGGAGCACCCAGAGGAAACCCACACAACCACGGGGAGAACATGCAAACTCCACACAGAAATGCCAACTGACCCAGCCGAGGCTCAAACCAGCAACCTTCTTGCTGTGAGGCGACCGCACTACCTACTGTGCCACCATGTCGACCAAATCAGCTGTTGTTCCGTAGTCTGCAGGGTTCGAACCTGCGTGGGGAGACCCCAATAAATTTCGAGTCCATCGCCTTAACCTCTCGGCCATGACTACACGTGGCTAATTGTTATTTTTTAATTAAATTTTAAAGATAAATAGCACTGTCGCCTCACAGCAAGAAGGTCGCTGGTTCGAGTCCCAGCTGGACCAGTTGGCACTTCTGTGTGGAGTTTGCATGTTCTCCCCGTGTTGGCGTGGGTTTCCTCCGGGTCGTTTCTCCCACAGTCCAAACACATGCGCTATAGGTGAATTGGGTGAACTAAATTGGCTGTAGTTTATGAGTGAGTGTGTGAATGTGAGTTTGTATGGGTGTTTCCCAGTACTAGGTTGGCATCCGCTGCATAAAACATATACTTTAATAGTTGGTAGTTCATTCCATGGTGGTGACTTCTGAGAATAGAGACTAAGCCGAAGGACAATGAATGAATTTTTAACCAATGTTTGCATTCATCCAGATTGTGTGTGTTGACATAATCTCAATTTTTGAATGTAGAAAATTCAATCAGTTGCCTTCAATATTTAATCTGAATGAGACATGGGATTGTTCTCCATGGGATTGTTTCCTGCGGGTGCTCCGGTTTTCCCCACAAGTCCAAAGACGTGGCATAGGTGAAATGGGTAAGCTGAATTGCCCGTAGTGTATGTGTGTGAATGAGAATGTATGGGTATTTCCCAGTGATGGGTTGTAGCTGTAAGGGCATCCTCCGTGTAAAACATATGCTGGATAAGTTGTCGGTTCATTCCGCTCTGGCGACCCCGGATTAATAAAGGGACTAAGCCGAAAGAAAATGAATGAATGAATGAAATAACAATTAACCCAGCATTTGGTATTGTCCATATTTCACCCAAAAATGGGTTGAGATAACAGTATTTTTAGAGTGTGTTCATCACAGAATCACGAAACACAGCGAAATATTAAACTGTTTTCAACATAAATAATAATCAGAAATGATTGTGGTGAAGTCCACACAAGTTCTTTAATGTTGAACACAAAAAAAGATATTTTGAAGAATGCTAGAAACCAGTAACCATTGACTTCCATTGGATTTTTTTTTCCTACTATGGAAGTCCAAGTTTCAACATTCTTCAAAATATCTTCTTTTGTGTAGCAGAAAAGAATCTTCATGTATGTTTAAAATCACTTCATGAGTAAATTTTCATATTTGATGATCTATGCCTTTAATCAAAAATGTTTTAAAGCACGTTTTTACATTTGTAAGTAATCTGGCCTTTACACAAGGAGAATCCGCAAGGCTTAGAAAAAAGTAGTTAGAAAAGCAGCATGACTTAAGGAGTCAGCAATGTCTGGAGCACAAAATACTTAGTTGTTCAAATCACTAAGAGTGAAAGTAATTGTGAAGCTTGCTAAGCAATAAGAAAAGCAGCGCCAATAGGAAAAGCATTACATTAATGAAAAGCAGACAGTGTTTACGATTTTCATACGTTTAAACTGCCCAGAGTAACCAAGATTACTCATGAAACGGCTCATTCTTCATCATCTTCCTGGAAAGACTCATCGGCGTGTGTCGCATCCTCTCTGGGCGCAAACACACAAGTTCAACACAACCTGTCAGATGTCGAGGAGAGTCGAAAGAAAAGAGAAAGCGTGATCGGCGCTCAATGTGGTTCTGTTTAAGGGCGAACCGCGTGGGTCTCGGAGAACGACGTCTCTGCCAAAAACACTGCTCCTATCTCATTTCGCTGCAAACACTCCAAGGACGAGGGGGATCGGAAAACACGCCGCAAATCATTTCTAGCACAAAAGGCCCAAAGTAGTATTTCAAATGACGTAGCCGATTCAATCACAAGATGTGCTCGAACACATTAGCGCATTAACTCCATGCTAACTTTTACGGTTTTGGGAAATGACCAATTTTAGCCGCAATGTGTAAGCAAAAAAAAAAAGGTAACTTCTTAAAATATTCTTTAGACATAGTAGTTCCTATTTATAACCACATTTTTACGTATTGTCAGAAAATTTGCTAATTGGGCCGGTATAAGATTCTGACGGTATGATAACCTTGGATGAAAATATCACGGTTTCACAGTATGACGGTATTGTGATTTCTGCTCTAAAATATCTTCTTTTTAAATGTCTGGGATAAAAAACAGAGGTTTTTTCCCTATTGAACACAATATATTTTATTTTGAGCTACAAGAGAGAGAGAGAAAGAAAGAAAGAATAATAATAATAATAATAATAATAATAATAATAATAAAGAACATGAAATAAACTTGAGGGTAAGACATTTAAGAATGAATTACAGTGTATAAATTAAAGTCATTACAAAATGTAATAGTTCTGTTTGTTTTCCTATTTTCAGATAATGAAATTTAATTTAAATAATAACTACATTTTTGCAAAAAAAAAAGGGTTGGTATTGGTAAATTTGCATTTGTGGAAATGAACATTTAGAAACATTTAAAGTATTTTTGCGCAGTAAACATGTCAGGCTAAATAATTCAAATGAATCAATGCCTTCTGCTGTCTTCATCAGTTTCAGCAACACATATTTCTTTACAATTTAAAACGACTACTTTGGATATCTTTGGAAATACTGTTGTCCTGAAAACAAACAAACAAACAAAACAAAAAATAAATAAAAAAATCTTACACATACCTTAGGAACGATATTGCAGAAAATTTTGGCGGTATGAAAACCTTGACTTTTTCAAACCGCGGTATACCTTGAAAACGGTTATCGTCCCATGTCTAATTTGTACACATTCATACAATTAAATTCATCTGAAAATGTACCTCTAAACCTCTCCCTCATTATAGGATGAACAAATTGTACTAAAAAGTATAAATGAGACACAAATCAATATGACTTAGCCAATAATTCGGAAAGATACGAATTGCTGTGAGATTCTGTCGGAAGAAACTTAAAGGATTGGTTTACTCAAAGATGAAAGTTATGTTATTAATTACCCTAACCATGTTGCAATACGCTTAGGCCTGTCACGATATCTATTTTTAGTTGTACGATATATTGCACCAAAATATATTGCGATAAACTATATTATTGTCATTTTAACACCATTTTTTGTCACTCATTATTTAATGCCAGTATGACAATATAATATAATCTCAATGCAAGTACACTCTTTCAAAGAACATATAATATTTTAGTATTAAGACTATTTTATTTAACCATAGTCATTTTAACGATTTGATAATTAGGCTTTGGAATCAGAATGCGAAAAAGCAAATCCTAAATAAATAACAATAAATGTTAAAAAAAGTAAATAAATTAAATTTAAAAAAGTGCAAGGTAAAGAGCAACAGAGGCATCGATATCTGCTACCACTTCTATTTTCAGTTATCAGGCACCCATTATTATAAATTACTATAGTGTTTTTAGCCATACTGACACTTACACCTCCAATAAAGATAGAGAAGTTGCACAATCAGCTCAAATGTTGCTAGAATTTGTTTTTATGTATGAGCTATATATATTGCATCACCAAAAAGTATTGAGGCCATGTTCATGTGTTGAGCGATAAGTCGATATATTGATTATTGTGACAGGCCTAAATACGTTTTAAATTTCTCTGTCTTCAAAAAACAATTAAGATTTTAATTAATATTAATAATTCTAAGTGATTCGAAAAACATCTTCAAAACAGACTATATGCGCACAGTGGTTCAATCGAAATATTATGAAGCTACATGAATACTTTTTTATGCAAATAAAACCAAATCAAGGACTATATTAACCAGTTGCTTCTCCTCAGTGTCAGTATAGAGTGCACGTTCACGTGTAACACTTGGTTGGAACTTACTTAACGTATTATTAATAACATATACATGTGATTCCTTTTAAACAGAGGAAGTCGTGTGTGGGCATCTGGGGTTTGCTTCCATTTTTTGTTTCAATTCTTTATGTATTCATTTAGGTTCACTGTCAATTTTCGGTGTCAAAGCTACGTGAACCAGAAGTTGCTGAGACTTTTATAGCAGTACTTTGTTGTACTTCCGGGCGACAAGGTGGCTCGGCACTGTTGCCTTACAGCAAAAAAGTTGTTTGTTCGAGTTCCAGCTGCGTCAGTTTGCATTTCTGTGTGAGTTCAGTGTTGGTGTGGGTTTCTTCCGAGTGCTCCAGCTTCCCCCGCAGTCCAAACACATGCGCTATAGGTGAATTGAAGTAGTGTATGTATGTGAATGTGAGAGTGTATGGGTGTTTCCCAATGTTGGGTTGTAGCTGGGAGGGTATCCACTGCATAAAACATATAGTTGGTGGTTCATTACGCTGTGGAGACCCCTGATAAATAAGGGACTGAGCTGAACGAAGATTAATAAATGAATCATGTACTTCCAACATATGTGAAATATGTAGTAGCAGGGCAGGGCTTTCTTTTCGCGCATCATTCACTAATAGCAAACTAATGGTGAGAGCTAAGAATACTCTGGCTTAAGCGTGAAACTGACGTCATCAGTGAAGTATCGCCACAACAAACAAAGAAGCAAATAATCCCATTTTGATTGAAGATAACCAAAACAGTGGATTTTTAGTGGATTAATCAATTGTTCACCTAAAGAATAACAAAATACAGTCGCAAAATAAACATTTTCAATTTCACACAGACTTTAGGAGTCGGTGATATGTACGACCAGACAGATAATAGTAAAACTTATATTATTAAACCATGTCATTCTTTCATTTTCCTTCAGCTTAAGGCTGATTTATACTTCTGCGTCAAACACACATGTGTGGTTTGCATACCCCTCACTATAACCTCCCACCTCTCAAAAAAAATGGAACTACAGGTCGTAACAATGCATAGAGCAAGCTCTGTGATTGGTCGGCTTGGTATCGCTGAAGAGTGTGGGTGGGGTGAGAGCCTCGCGAACCCGTTGGAGTGAGTGTTTACAAGTGTCGAGGCCCGTGATGGAGCTCCAGGTGGAAACTCTTGCTTTGTGTTTACCTTATTATTAAAGTTGTTGCACGGTCGCCAGTTCCCACCTCAGAATAAGCGAGTTTTAGCTACTTGTACATTAAGGTAGCGTTCAGAAAAAACAAAACACTAGCAAAGAAACTTGAAATATATACTATCGCAAAAGTATAAATGCACGGCTACGCGCAAGACATGCGCTGTGGGTCACGCGGATCACTCAAGGCAGAAGTATAAACCAGCCTTTAGTCTGATTTAAGGTCAACACAGTGGAATGAACCACCAACTATTCCAGCATATGTTTTATGCAGCGGATGACCTTCCAGACGCAACCCAGTACTGGGAAACCCCCATACACTCTCACATTCACAAACACTCATACAACACGGCCAATTTAGTTTACTCAATTCACCTATAGAGCATGTGATTGGACTGTGGGGGAAACCAAAGCACCGGCAGAAAACCCACGCAAACATGGGGAGAACATACAAACTCCACGCAGAAATGCCAACTGGCCCAGCCGGGACTCGAAGCAGCGACCTTCTTGCTGTGAAGTGACAGTGCTAACGTCTGAGCCACCGTGCCGCCCTATTTAAATGTATAAATTAATAATTATACTTCAAATATTAATAAAACATACACTTTTATTACTAAAATGTATACTATTATTAATTAAAAATACCATTTAAATATATGTTTAAGGTCATATACAGCACTTTCGAAGCATGGATGAAAATGAAGGGTTCTGCTATTGTTACAAGCTGAAGAACCCCAATTTGGTACCATTTAGAAGCATTTTTTTCCCCTAACAGTGTGCATTTTTCTCTACCAGGAGATTAAACACAATCACTGCGAGAGCACAAAGGCATTAATGTTTTCAAACCTGCTGACTCAGTTTGACCGATTCAACAACGTCGTCGCTCACACTTAGTTTGCGCTCAGCTGTTTGACCACCCAGGTGGAGCGTCGTCTCTGACAGCCAATTAAAATCAGGCAAGCTAGGCAGAATAAGAGAAATGGGGTGAGAAAACAAAACAAAACAAAGCTTTTCATCTTGTTTGGCTAACAATATAATATTCACTTCTAGCATTATGACTGATTGATTTTTACATTCAGATCTACATTACTTTGGGTTTTGAGTCTAAGCAATATTGTTGTTATTTTAATGTAAAACAACTTGTGTAACATTTATTTGTTGTTGTTGCTGCTAAGGAAATAACGTTAATATTAGTTTAATATTAAATTGTGTCTTGATTAATTGTATTTTTCATGAATTTTTTTTTATTATAGTACATTTTTAAAGTTATTTAGAGTAGAGATTCTTTAAAATAGGATTAAGTGTAATAACATTTTATATTATTGTGATTTTCTTCATATGTTTTAATACTGTGCAAATATTTGGTGGTTTTTACATTTCCTATAGAAATAAATTGGTTTAATATTAAATTGTGTCGTGATTATTTCTATTTTTCATGAGAAAAAGATATTATTATCATGCATTTTTTCAAATATTTAAAGGAAACAGTCATTAAAATATAAATATGTTTTTACAACGAATTTATATTGTTGTAATTTCATGTATATTTTTATACTGTGTAACATTTTTGTTGCTTTTCCATTTGCTAGTAATAAAATATGTATAACATTAAAGTGCTGATTAATAGTTTATTTTAGTTTTTGAGAAAAAAAATACTATAAATATTTTTAATTACAGTAGACATACTGTACATTCAAATATCATTATGTGAAGCTTTTTGTATATTTTTAAACATTTTTATGTAATGTTTTCATTGTTTTTGCATGTGCAATAGAACTAAAGTACGTAAAAGAAAGAATGTGTCTTGATTTATTTATACTATTTGAGCAAAAAAGATATCGTGATTTTTCATTGTTATTATTTGTCAGACCGCCAGGCTTTACCCAGTTGTCAACAAAATCAGACTTTTTTTTTAACATAAAATACAATAAAACTTTGTATGATCACATATTATTTTAAATAATTTAATAAGTACAAATAAGAACAAGCATGTAGTTACATTTTTGCTTAAATACATGTATTACACTTAGTTATGATAATAATGGCACTTTATTTTACTCATATTCTTCTATATTGACTTTTTAATTTTAATTTATTTTAAAAATAATTACTTTATATTACTTGTATTACTAAAAATACAATTTGGATATTTTATTAACACATACAAAACAATTTACATTTAAATGTTTTTTTAATCAAAAAAGTTAAATGAAAGTGTTAAAATTTGCCTTAATATATATTCATTCTAAACAAAGTTTTAATTTTGTAGTGTGCAAAATGAAGTTTTTAGGAAGGATTTTAGGAAGTTTTATGTCACATTTTAACAGCAATAAAACAAATTGCTTATATAATTTAGGTGTTTATATAGCATAAAAAAGGACAATTAAAAGTAACAACAAATCTAACAAGCAATTCAAATATGCACACATGAAAATAAACTAGTCATTTATTATAAAATGGTATGGTTTTGAACCATACTATAGTAAAGTGTATTTTACTGTAATGTTTTAGTATTTCCAACACTTTGTAATAGAAAGCTAATGTAAACTATAATATTACCAATATTGAACTGATAAACAGTTGTATACTTTAATTTTTACTATAGTAAACCGGTTGTATATTGTTGTAGAAAACATACCACAACACTGTAGTATGCTTTAAATTTTACTATAGTAAACTACTGTGTATTGTAGTATAATAGTATATAGTATATACACTACTACAACAGAATAATGTTAGTAATTTACTATAGTATGGTTAAAAACACATTAGTATTTACTTTAAATTACTCCTATGGTCAATATTACATTAATATTAAACTACCATTGTTGTTGATTAGTCCAAACATGAGCAGAGCAGTTAATCAATCTACATCCTTACAACACAATCAGTGATGACAAACAATTATCCCATCTAAAATCGTATAATATACTTTCCTTTTCATTCACTTTTCCCCCTCAGTACTGTAATGGTTGGTTGCAGTGCAGGGGGACAGTCAGTGGGTTCAAACCCCCTCCTCTTCAACCAAAAAAAGCACCTCCCCTCGACCTATCAGGCCAATTCACTTACTTTTCTCTTTCTCACAAGAGCTACAGTGCAGTTTTTCCATTCAGGAGAGCAAATATCCCGTGACAATAACGGACTCCTCCAGGCATTCCGACGCATCTGAGGTATTTCTCCTTCAATATCCTGATTCCTAATGCACGCTTTATTTGCATCGCTTTCAACGGGGCGCTCGTAATGCGAGGAGATTTTTACTTTTAAATGCAGGAAAGAGCGAGTTTATGGGCGATTAAGAAAGTTGGCGGAGCTGCAGGATTTAATTTGAACGAAAAAGCTGCCTCGGTGACGTAAACCGGCGTTTCGTTGCTAAAACTCTGTGGACCGGCTAACTGGTTTAAAACTCAAGTAAGCGAATAAATTTAGCTACTACACGGCTGAGGAGGAATTCAGTTTAATGATGAGTAACGCTTAAAAGTTTGAAAACATGGAGAGAAAAAAACGTTACTTTTTAAATAAAAAACCGTTAAATATACGTTTAACGGTTGCTAGATAAACTTTAAACGCGTTAAATAAACAAATCTCTCACTGATGTTCGTGAAAAATGATTAAAATACATCAAATTAGCAAAACATTGAAAGATATTTAATGTAAACGCGAAATCTGAGGTAAAGTGTAAACGCCTCAGCAAGTAAACTCTACTTTTTTTCCTGCCGACTTTTTCTTTTCTTCACAAAGGAAACGCTCACGTGCTGGGATATTTTAACGTCATAATTAGAAAAATACAAGATGTTGGATTGTGTCACCGTGTCTGACGTCATGAAGAGCGGAAAAGCGGAAGATGTAATTCATAATGAGACCCTGGAAAGATGATTGTTGTCATTGATGTTTTTTTTTCTTTGTTCGCGCGGTGATAAGCACCGCCCACTTGAAAACTCCTCAAACTTTCCCTCAGATTTACCAGACCTGCCAGTATATAATCATAATCTCATTTAGCCAATAAGTAGACATTTTTTAAATGCAGAAGGAAGATACTTTAAAGAATATTATCACAATGTACATACGTTTAAAAGTGTGCTTTTTCTTTATTCGCCCTTTAGATCCACCCATTCTAAAACTTTCCTTCTCAGACTTAAAAGTCCTGTCATCTTGGTGTACTGTAATTTAGCTAACTTTATTATCATAATCTTGCAACTTTTTAAGCCTTTGAAGTTAAAGAGTATTCATTTCACTTCACTTTGGACTAAAGTTACTTACTTTAACCAGTATATATGGCACGGCAATAAAATTCTGTGGAGACATATCCAATTTGTTTAAGAATGTCCTTGTAAAGCAGTATGCCCACTTTGCTGAGGGTTTACATCTGCAGTTGTTCCTCAACACAAATATATCATGCTGAAAAGAAAACCGTAAAAGCTCGCAGTGTTGTTTTGCCACCCCCCTGAAGTTGAGACCAATTTCTGCCATGGTTCTAAATCTTTTGAGGCCCATTATTTACCCTAAAATCTTATTTTAATGAGCCGGTTGAGGACAAAACCATGAGTCCAGTCTTGGCCCAGAGTTGGTTATTTCTACACACTAGGATAGTCTAAGTGGGCCTGTAAAAGGATGCGGGCTGGCACTTAAAGAGCCGTACGGTTTGCCTGGAATAATACTATACTTTATAAAAAACTCCATCATCGACCGTACTCAGTTTAATGGCTAAATTTATGAGGGGGCGCATTTGTTCTTATGTTTTCAGCATACAGGAGAAAAATGGAGCAAAATGAATTTGTTTTTGTAAAACAATTTTTAAAGAAAAAAAAATATATATATTTATGTACTTTGAAGTCTGTTTGAGAAAACAAGGGGTTACGATTTTTATCTGTTATTCGTTGTTTTTTTAAAAAACTTTTTTTCTGAAGTGTACTGTAAAAATGTCTTATGGTGTGACAGAATAAATTAAGAAAAACAACTCTCAATAATACAAAAAAGCAAGACAGCGAATTGTCTCTTTCTTGGACATTTATCTTAATATAATGCTATTTATTCTCCATGAAATGTCAGAATTGTTGGACGTTTTCATAAAATCAGGGTGTCACACCAAAGGACAATATATATATATATTTTTTTTTTAGCGCTGCAAAAAAGTTAAATATGTAAAATATTCTGGGTCTTAAGTCACATGATCTTGAATGGAGTCCTTCAACTAACTTGGTTTTAGTGGAATTGCCTGATTTAAAAAAAGCATGTAGTGTCACACCATAGGACATGGTTTTCAGTGACAAAATGTTTCAAGATCCTGCCTTTATAAATATATGGATGGGGAAAAAAAAGTTTTTGAAAAATTAGGCCTGAGGTATTTATTAATGACTTATTTTTTCAATTTGCAAGAGCTGTGATTGTTTAAGACAGTCACACCATAGGACAGTTTTGAGATTTGGTTTTAAACTATGCTTGAGACAGTCATACAATAGAACAGTTTTCAGATTTGGCTCAAAACTATGTTTGAGAAAGTCACACCATAGGACAGTTTGGAGTTTTGGCTCAAATGTATGCTTTCAGTAAGTAACACCATAGGACAGTTTGGAGATTTGGCTCAAATGTATGCTTTCAGAAAGTAACACCATAGGACTGTTTGGAGATTTGGCTCAAATGTATGCTTGAGGAAGTGACACCATAGGACATTTATTTTAATATAGATTTGATCATAACTATGCTTGAGAAAGTCACACCATAGGACAGTTTTGAGATTTGGCGTAGTACTATGCTTGAGAAAGTCACACCACTGGACAGTTTTGAGTTTTGGCTCAAAATTATGCTTGACAAAGTCACACGATAGGACAGTTTTTATTTTAGATTTGGCTTATAACTATGCTTGAGAAAGTCACACCATAGGACAGTTTGGAGATTTATTTTAAAAACTATGCTTGAGAAAGTCACACCATAGGATATTTTTTTTCAGATTTGGCCCAAAACTATGCTTGAAAAAGCCACACCATAGGACAATTTTGAGTTTGGGCTTAAAGTATGCTTGAGAAAGTCACACCATAGGACAGTTTTGAGATGTGGCTCAAAATATTGCTTAAGACAGTCACACCGACGGACAGTTTTTAAAAATGTTTTTCTTTTTAGATTTGACTCGAAACTATGCTAGAGACTGTCACACCATAGGACAGTTTTGAGTTTTGACTCAAAACTCTTCTTGATACAGTCACACTGTCTAAGTTTTTAATTAAATACATTTTTTTTTTTGGATTTGACTCAAAAAGTCAAAACCATGCTTGATAAAGTCACACCATAGGACAGTTTTTAAATTTGGCTCAAATAGATAAAACATGTAATAACAGTCGT
Source organism: Danio albolineatus (assembly GCA_903798035.1). Classification (NCBI taxonomy): domain Eukaryota; kingdom Metazoa; phylum Chordata; class Actinopteri; order Cypriniformes; family Danionidae; genus Danio; species Danio albolineatus. Next base: position 577,531 of record CAIGQQ010040348.1, on the reverse strand, counting down.
ATTATGGCAAGATGTCCATGGAGGACAAATAAATGTTTAACCATTTACAGCATTTAAAATGACGACTAACTATATTAATACTAACTATATTAATTTTTGTCGTGTGTGACCCAACAACCCATGCGCTAAATAGGCTAAGCTGTTGAGAATGAACGTGCAATGCTGTTCAGAATCAGTAGGTCATTTTTCCCCTCTTTTTTCAAGCCTGGAGTGCTCTTGGATCAAGCTCGAATTAGTGTCTGAAGAGCTCACTGGAAAGGAAGAGTTTTATTGAGGGTGAGGCACGTTTACCGGCGCTTCAGGAGTCGCACAGCAGGGGCCAATGGGAGTGTGGAAGCTGGCCAAGGTGGTGCTCTGGTGGGCCGCGGTCCATTCAGTGCAAGGGCAAGGAGATGGAGACATCCAGGCCAGCCGATTCACTGGAAAACCTGAGGGGGAGGTGCAACAGAGGGTCCGGCGGAGGGGCCAGGAGTCCCTCAGGGGGTAAGAGCTTTTTAAGTCAAGTTCCTCTACTGCTCCTGTTCTCTGTCAGTTTCATTCTCGAAGTGGACATGTTAATGGTTTAACCATACGAGGCAGAGGGTTTTAACTCTTCTTTTATTACCAGACATACAGTATGTCGGTATCCACTTCTCTTGTTGAGATTCATATTGACCTAAGCTGCAAAAAAGATTACCTAAACGAGTATAATAACTAGGGCTGCATGATAATTGGAAAATATGTGAAGTAGTGTTGTTGAGTATCGCGATAACGATATCTCTTACGATATAACACTTCCCTAGAAAATTGCTATTGGTATTAGCTGTGTCTATAATTTATGGTAACACTTTATTTCAATGTTCCATTTGAGAATTAGTAGACTGTCTACTTAATATCTGTTGATACTGACATTCAACAGACATTTAACTGACTATAAGAAACTTTGCAAGTACATGTCAACTACACTAACCCCAAACCCAACCCTAACCCCAACCTAACAGTCTACTTATAATCTAATACATATTAGTTGCAATGTAACTTAAATTCAACAAAAGGACCATCAAAATAAAGTGTGACCTAATTTATGTATATGTATTTATTATTTATGCCGCAAGGTTGCGTCCTTTTTCCTATATTAGTTACTTTGTACACAAATAGTTGTAGGAGTATTTTTGGCAATAACTACACAGCAAAATCCTCTGAGTAAAATTGACTCAGTTCAGAGTGTATTTGGTCCCTCTCTAAATTGAGTAAAAGTTACTCAGCAGCAGAGTTAACGTTAATGAGACAATGAAAGCATTAAGAATGAATGAGCACAGATGATGAACACCTGCTGTTAATAAGCAGAAACAGAAGAGAAACACAAAACTGCATTAACCTTCAGTAACAGCCTTAGATGAAATAAACTGAAATAAAACACATTTAATCTCTCAAAATCTCAGCAGAGGATCATTCAGCAACTCTACAAACAGCAGCTTTACTTACGACCAACCTGTTTGGCCTTATTTCTGCCACACTCTACAAAATTCGATATAGTGATATTAATGAGAATTAACGGATTAAATAATTTTTTACAACAACAATAAAAAAACACCACCACTTTTTTGTGTTTTAGTGCTAAGTGAATCTGCTGCTGCTGTTTGAAGCCAGTTGTAGTTTTCTGTTTCTCTTCTGATTTTGCTTATTAACAGCAGGTGTTCATTATTTGTGCTCAATCATCTTCAATTAATCCTTTCATTGTCTCATTAACTTTAACTCTGCTGCCGAGTAACTTTTACTCAATTTAGAGAGGGACCAAATACACTCTGAAATTTTGCTCTGTACATACGACGATTTTGTAATTGAGAGTTTGCTAGGTGAGGAAGACTCCACGCTCGTTCCTATAGTTGATCATTTGTCCAGCTGGTGCTAGGAGGCTTCCTTACAATTGAATGTTCTTAAGACTAAAGAGATGACTATTGATTTTAATTCTAAGGTAAGCAAAGAAGTGTTAACGGAGCGGGTGTTGAGAGTTGATCGGTACAAGTATTTGGGTACTGTTTTAGATAATAAATTGTCCTTTTCTGTTAATACTCATATGTTGTGGCAGCAAAGACTGTACTGCTTACAGAAGTTAAGATCATGTGCATGTTTTACAGTTCATACATTCAGTCACTGTTATATTTGTCTTTGCTTTGTTGGTTCAATTCTCTAAGTGTGAAAAATAAGAGTGGTTTGGAGAAAACTGTGAACCTACGAGGCTCAGTTGTACCATAGACAAGTTTTGAGTAAAGCTCAGAGTATTCTATCAGATGATTCCCATCCTATGCACCACGAGTTTTATCTTCTCCCTTCTGGTATTCGATACACAACTCCTATTAGTAGAACAAATCGGTTCAAACTTTCATTTATGCCCGTATTGTACAATATGTTTTTGTGTATTATGTGTGACATGCTTGTATGCTGCAACCAAATTGCCTTCGGGAAATGAATAAAGACGGACTGATGTAATGATATTAAAATAAACGCGTACAATACATTTTTAGATATGTTTAATTCTAATGCAGAGGCCAGGATATCAATATTGTGCATGTTCATTATCGTAAATATTATGATATATTGAATATCGGCATAATTCAAAGCTAGCTTTAGTTTTGTCAGACTTTAACTTTTTTTTGCAACCTGCTGGTTTTCGAAACTGGTTTGAAAGAAGTGTTCAGAATACGCCAGTCTTTTTAGACTACAGCGTTCATTTGCACAGACATTATCTTTGGCAGGTACAGCGTTAAAACTCTAATGGTGGATGGCTGCTTCTCACTCAGGGCTGTCTATTGTAATGAGGGAGAGATCGTCACTAATGGGCAGAGCTTTTCCACTCTACATCTATAAAGGGGGAATGTCAATCAAAGTGTTTCTGCCGACTGTTTTTATGAAGTGCGATTATAAAAAATTGATTATAAAAATCATGCCCATGATAGCAATATTGTGCATGTTCAGATCAAAATAGGACAGTCATGTTTCTGCAGCAGTAATAACCAGTCAATCACACTACGGCATTCTCATTCCAGATTAAAGCTCGATTTTTACAGCTGAAGCAAAGGCTTTATTTTTTTAGCTCTGGAACACATTGAAAAAGCAGATTTTTTTTTCTGACTCAAAATCTTGTCTACAAATATTGAATTCTTTTAAACTGGAGCATCCCATTATTGTTGACGTTTTTAACTAAGTAAACGAACTACAGAGAAAGTTTTCTGCTGGATCCTAGGACATGCTGGACTATTTGGAAATGAACAAGCCAACAAAGTTGCCAAAACAGGTCTTACAAGAGAGCAAAGGGAGTGCAAAATCCCACTTTTGGATCTAAAGCCACTAATAAAAGGCTATATTCTAAAGAAATGGCAACCAGAATGGGATCAGTGCTCAGAAAAATCTTTTAGAAATTCAGCCAGAAATAGGAAAAAAATCTAATTTATTTTTTAACTCAGGACATGATAAGATTGTTTTCAGAAGATGTCGCATTGGACACACGACACACACATGAACAATTACTAAAAGGAGAAGAACCACCAAAATGTCAACATTTTGCAAAGGAAACCAAACTGTTAAACATATTCTAGTGGAATGCCCTATTTTTAATGTTGTCAGACAACAATATTTATCTGGGGAGACTTTAAATGAAATATGTTTAAATGGGAATCCTTCTAAAGTTGTGCATTTTTTTAACCAAAAGTAAACCTTAAAAACTGTTTTAGAGTTTTATCTTCTCTAATATTATTATTATTATTATTATTGTTTATGTAGTTTACCTTGTGTATTATTTATTGCTGTTGGTGACTTTTAATTTCTTAGAATATCTTTAACTATAGAAAAGTGGTATCAGGGTATCTGTACATTTTTTAACAGCAAATTTAATCACTTTTAAGACATTTTTAAGTCCTCTAAAAGGAAAATGTAAGACTTCACCTCAACTCCGAATCAGGGAACATTGCTTAAAAAACTAGGTGGAATCGTGGATCTCCTCATTTGAGGTGTACGAGTGGTGGCGGCTTACGGTTTTAATACCCACAGTATTTCGGCCTTAAGTGTAGCTACATTCGCAAAGCTGCAGAAGGTATTGCTTGAAGTGGACGGCCTTGTCGAAGTGCTCGATGAGAACATACTTATGGGCAAACTACTTGCCTGCGACGACACATACTTCTTGTGCTTCTCTGCGTTCATGTGTGAATCGAGCCTATTGTCCCCAGTTTTATCATCTTTTTACATAAAGCACACCTCCCTTCATGATTACTGGCTGTTTTCTTGAGCCACCCCCGATACTTTTGTCCTCCAACAAATTGTCATCAAACAAACATTTGCCCATGCTTGCGATTTCGCGAAATGCTGTGGTGGCGAACCATCAACGCAACGCATTCATCAATCACTTACTCGTATGTCACCTATGGAAAGATGCAGGTTGCACTCACGAAGTGCTGCCCCCAAATGTTGCGCTGGGCAAATTGCAGTTGAAAAAAATGTATAAAAATGACGAGTCGGACATGAAATTTAAGATCCCACATGAAATTTAAGACCTCCTTATGGGAAATTACAGAATTCAAGACATTTACAGACCTTCAAAATCAAACATTTGATTCAAGACGTTACAAGACTTTTTAAGGACCCGCGGGGACCATGAGTATTTATAAAATGTGGTAAACTTGTTCTGTGTGTTTTTTTTTTTTTTTTTTTTTTTTTTGCCATGACATAGCCAAAGAAGCTGAAATGGCAATAAACTCAAAATTCTTTCTCACTTGTGCATGTTTGCTATCGAAATATATTGCATATCGCCATATATATCAAATTCAAAGCTAGCTTCAGTTCCGTCAGACAGTGCATTTCTTGCTTTGCAGTGGATTTACTTTGCAACCTGCTGTGCTGTTTTGGAAAGAGCCAAACTGCTTTCGAAAAGCGCCATTGGTCCTTTAAATGCAGCATATGCGATGGAGCCAGCTGCGGAAGTGTTGTGGATCTGCTGTGAAGGAATGTTAAGTACTCAAATGCCTCGGTATGTTGGTCTTGACAACGGGACGGTCATTTCCTAGATAGCTTAAGCTGCTGAAAGACATTACTGTTTGGTTATCATAAATTTTACCTTTGTATCTCTCTCTAAGAATGCGTGGCCGTTTAGCTCTCACGTTTCTGTTAAATATTTTGAGTAAATGTGTTATAGATAGCTTTCCAAGCTCTCCAGCGAGTCTCCACAAAGCCTAAACTGTGTTTTTTGTGAAAACAATAGCAGTTTTGTGTCCCTCAAAATGTTCGAAATGGTTCTTCCAATCATCTCATCTGTGCTTGCTTATAACTCCCCGGCAAACTGCAACAGGAAATGAGGTATTCTGATTACTTGGGGGGGCTCCAAACAAGGGACATTTGTTTTCAGGCTGGAGGTGAGAAAGAGCTTTTCACAGCAGAGACATGTCGCTTGGATCCTTATTTAATCAGGAAGGTGTTGTTTCAGTCAAATCTAGCTAGGTTAAACAGACAGTCAGATTAGCACCGCGGTCACTGATCCACTTTCGCAAACAATAGGGCTATTCTGTAGGGGTACATTGGCACCAGAAGTAAATCTAGTGGAAGTTGCGCCCAAAAAAAGACTCTTTGACTAAGAGGGAGTACGTATCTGATTTGATCACTGGAGTAGAACAATGTGGCACCATGTCAGTTTTGTAAAGCCATGCCACAGACAAACTATCCCAAAGGGATGCAGGAACTTGCAACAAATTGTTCCACCCCAACAATTCCCTTTATCAAAGCAAGATTGCGAACTTAAACGTTCCTTTTCAATTCAATTCATTTCTATAGCGCTTTACAATGTACATTGTGTCAAAGCAGCTAAACATAGATGACGTTCTTGTAATTGAAACTGCTTCAGTCCAGTTTTCACTGTTGAAGACTTTTCCCACATCAAGAAATCTGATATATGATGACAATATATGCAAATTATATAAATGACATACAAGTTCAAATTTGAATTTCATACATCTAAGTGACATATGCAACATATATTTATATTGCAAAAAAAGATAGCCTTTTTGATCACTGGAATTACAAACATGTATATATGTTGAAATAAATTAGCTATAACGTAACTGATACATACATATATATACATATACATATATATCTCAACTGAGCCTGGTTTCTCTCAAGGTTTTTTCCTTCACCTTCGTCAATTGGTGAAGTTTGTTCCTCGCCACTGGCTTGCCTGGTTTGGGCTTTGTAGAGCTGCGCATCGATAAATTTGTTCTTCAGTGTTTGAACTCTCAGCAGTGAAATTTCACTTCAACTCTTAACATTGGATTGACACAGTTTCAGTTTATTAGAACTTCTATGTTAGCTGCTTTGACATTGTAAAATATATATATATATGGGCGCCACGGTGGCCGAGTGGTTAGCACGTTCGCCTCACAGCAAGAAGGTCGCTGGTTCGATCCCCGGCTGGGCCAGTTGGCATTTCTGTGTGGAGTTTGCATGTTCTCCCCGTGGTTGCGTGGGTTTCCTCCGGGTGCTCCGGTTTCCCCCACAGTCCAAAGACATGCGGTACAGGTGAATTGGGTAAGCTAAATTGTCCATAGTGTATGTATGTGTGTGAATGTGTATGTATGGATGTGCTTCCCAGAGATGGGTTGTGGCTGGAAGGGCATCCGCTGCGTAAAACAAATGCTGGATAAGTTGGCGGTTCATTCCGCTGTGGCGACCCCGGATTAATAAAGGGACTAAGCCGAAAAGAAAATGAATTAATGAATATATATATATATATATATATATATATATATATATATATATATAT
>CAIGQQ010040348.1:549898-570647 GCA_903798035.1 Danio albolineatus | reverse complement strand
ATATATATATATATATACACAGTTGAAGTCAGAATTATTAGCCCCCTTTGATTTTTTTTTTCTTTTTTAAATATTTCCCAAATGATCAGACTGGGAAATTTTCACAGTATGTCTTATAATATTTTTTCTTCTGGAGAAAGTTTTATTTCAGCTAAAATAAAGAAGTTTTTAGACAATTCTTTGTTTTTTAACTAGGGAGATTTTCTTTTGCATCAAAACCAGTTAAATCTACTTGTTCTTCTTTTGCAAAAACCTCTAAATCCATCATTGGGACAAGACCGTGTAATTAGTTGAAAAATCATCACTGATGATGAAGGTAGAAATATTTTTACCAAACATAAAACACATTACACAATGTGGCAGTTCATTCCAGCTGTAGTATCCCCTGATAAACCAGGGACTAAGCAAAAGGAAAGTGAATGAATGAAATCTGTCAAGTGTGCATTAATCAACAATATTAATATCAACAATATTAAAATTGACATTAATTAAACCTTAACAGTCTGTTGTCATTTCTGATATTTGGATTTAAAATGTAAACATGGCAAAGCTTGTTAGATTCAAATAATGTAATAATTTTATTGCTGAGCTACAAAAATGCATGTTCTCCCCGTGGTTGCGTGGGTTTCCTCCGGGTGCTCCGGTTTCCCCCACAGTCCAAAGACATGCAGTACAGGTGAATTGGGTAAGCTAAATTGTCCATAGTGTGTGTTCGTGAGTGAGTCTGTATGGATGTTTCCCAGAGATGGGTTGCGGCTGGAAGGGCATCCACTGCGTAAAACAAATGCTGGATAAGTTGGCGGTTCATTCCGCTGTGGCGACCCCGGATTAATAAAGGGACTAAGCCGAAAAGAAAATGAATGAATGAATGAATATATATATATACAGTTGAAGTCAAAATTATTAGCCCACCCTTTGATTTTTTTTCTTTTTAAATATTTCCCAAATGATGTCTAACAGAGATTTTATACAGTATGTCTGATAATATTTTTTCTTCTGGAGAAAGTCTTGTTTGTTTTATTTCGGCTAAAACAAAAACAGTTTTTAGACAATTCTTTGGTTTTTAACTAGGGAGATTTTCTTTTGCATCAAAACCAGCTTTTTGCAAAAACCTCTAAATCCACCATTGGGACAGTATTTTTAGTTGAAAAATCATGCAAGTAAAGATGCAAGTAAATATTATTTGACCAAACATAATACACATTATACAAACCAACAAAGCGGCAATTATTCATTATTCAAATTATTAATTGCAACTATATTTACCTTCGGCCCTCAAGCCTCAATCATGTTTGGTTTTTGGCCCTTCATAAAAAAGTTTGGGCACCCCTGATTTAATGTATAGTAAATCAAACTCAAAGTAGCGTCACTGCGCAAAAAAACTAAAAACAACAACAACAAAAAACGATATGTATACATGCTACACTTCCGAATGCAGTGTGTTTTCTTTTTCTTATAATGCGCAGAGTTTTAGGTAATAAGGGACGTTTTCATTTGCCATTCAATGACAGTCCAGTCTGATCTCACGAAAAAACGTAGGCATTTTAAGTTTTGCCAGTTTAGTGGCTAATTCGTAAAAGTTCAGTCTTACGAAAATGTAAGATTTAAAAAAAGGAGGCGTGGCACTCAACCCCACCCCTAAACCCAACCGTCATTAAGTGATGAGCAAATCGTACAAAATTGTACGAATTAGATCCTATGAATTCATACGAATTAGCCACTAAATCAAAAGTTACGAATTGCCCTTGAGATAGCGTTGGACAGTCGGACAGGCTCATGCAGTTCATCAAACTCCATCTTTTAAAATCTACTTCTGAATCTGAATAAAACAGTCTCCTCATAAAAGCCGGCTCATTAGTGTGCCGCCACACTGAAAACATACAATTCGATTTGCGCCTTTATATATATGCCAAATCCATATATAGGTGGCTTGTATGCCATATATTTCCATCTATTCCAGACTTTCATACGGGTTTACCAAAGTTGTAGCTGTTTGAGTCTTAACGAAAGGTCTAATCACCACCAAGCACCATTTGTAATCCTATTTAACATACCAACACACTCCCTTAAGAATGCTGATTATAATGATGTTGCACAAAAAACGCACATTTGATCTCCTGCCGGCCAATCAAGCCAAGTTATCCAGGGTCAGACGGTTTAAGAAAGCAGCAGTAGGTGATTTGGAGCTTACTGGCTCTCTCCTTGCTGAGCATAATTTGCCTGTCAGATTTGGAGTTGGGAGTTTGATCACGTTGCATTTGGGGGCCCCTTAAACGAAGGTAAAGTCTGGGAGACTGTTGTAAAAGCAATGGTCTTCGGGGTAAGAATATGATTATGTGGTTCTCGTCTATCGATGCCAACCCTGACGAGCGCCGCCGAGTACAAAGATGTTTTCAGAAGTCTTGTAGACTTGGCCCGGGTTTCTGTTCATTTGCTCAACATGTCTCCAAGGCGAAGTCAGCTCTGCTGGACTCCAAAGATGGGCTCCAGTTCTTCCAAAACGCTTGATGTTTGCATCCCCAGAGAGACTGAGCTCTTTGTCTTGGATTTATATTATTCTAACAGCCGAAAGTACATGCCAGTCCAATGGAAAACAATCCTTCTTGGAAATGAGATGCCCTAATAAAAACCCACCCCAAATGACTGATAGTCCCACCCCTAAATGACTGATAGCCACGCCCTAAAGGCATTCCATGTGACGATAAGGGAAGAAAAGTCATTTCGAGGGGAAGGGAATGTCATGATGTTTGATTAAAGGGTCACGAAACACCAAAACACATATATTTCGCTAAAAAGTAAAAATTGTTGGTTTTTGCGTTATTTCGAGTAAATTTGTTTTTCTGGTTTGTTACATGTCCATGTATTTATTTATTTATTTATGGTTATTTGTCACTCCATCTAGTGTTTTCTTGCTATTTTTGCTTTTTGATTTAAGTAGATTCCTTTTACACCTGTGGATCATTGACTGCTGCCGTTATAAGGGCTCATGCTGCAGCACTTCAGTGACGGGGGAGTTTGAGCGGCCGTCCAGACGCGGCGTTGTGCTCCGTTCTGTGTTTAGCCTTAGTTTGTGTTTTCTCCCCACACTTTGTTTATTTTCGGTTGATTTGTAAACCCCTAGAACGATCAATTTGTGTTTTCCCTCATTTGATGTCGTGACCGTGGTCGTAACATTTATTGGGGGCTCGTCCGGAATGTTTTGGTTAGGCATGGGACGATAACCGTTTTCAAGGTATACCGCGGTATAGAAAAGTCAAGGTTTTCATACCGCCAAACATGCTACACCGTTCTAAAGGTATGAGTAAGATTTTTTTATTTGCTTTTTATTGTTTATTTTTTAGGTGTAAATCGTAAAGAAATCTGTGTTTTTGAAACAAATGAAGACTGCAGAAGTCAATGATTCACTTGAATTATTTAGCCTGACATGTTTACTGCCCCAGAATACTTTAAATATTTCTCAAAATAAAATATATTGTGTTCAAAGGGGGAAAAGGTTTTGTTTTTTAGCCAGATGTTTAAAAAGAATATATTCTAGAGCCGTAACCACAATACCGTCATACCGTGATATTTTTATTAAAGGTTATCATACCGTCAGAAGCTCATACCGGGCCCATGCCTAGTTTTGGTTATGCTTTTCAGCTTCTGAGTGAGGGAGGAAAGAAGTGCGACCACCCCGTTCATTCTGTGATTCGTCTGGATATGCTTTCATATGAGTGATCACTTGCATCCCAAGTGTGAGTATTTGCCCTATTTAATTTAGTCGTCGGGTAGGTTGTGGAGCTGCCACTTTGTTATTTTGCCTTTCTTATTTTTGTGGTTATTCGGAGTGGGGGTACGCTTCAGAGCACCTGCTGCTGATCGATCAATAGGGTCAGTATGCAGTGTTCATGATTTTAGCGTTTAAAGTCGCCTCGAGCCCCTAACGCCACTGAAGACTAGGGAAATATTTAGAGTTAAATGGGGTGAATACATTTGTTTTATGAGGGATTGTAATCGGTTACGAAATTTGTAAATTTAAATTGATAACCTTTCAATTTCATGCAATTCGTAGGCCTAGCTTTGGTATACCCTGGATGTGTCTGTGATTACGTTGGACAAATTAATTTTGTTGATATTTTTAGCCTTATCAGGTGAGTTGATGCTCTTTCGTTTAGATTATTTAAGGGTTTAAATATTTGCAAACGACCAAATAGTACCTGTCATGGTGAGTACAACCATGTTAAACATCAGGAGGCGGCATAATCACTTACGTGGGAGAATTTTGCTTGCATAATCCAAAATAAACAAAATAATTAAATCTGTGCGAGGGATAGCTCCTCCTCTTCCGCTATGTGAGAAAAGATGCGACAATTAAGTGCGTGAAGTGTACAACATTACACATTGCCGTAAATCGACTGAGTAAGGGCATCATCCAGGCATTTGAAGTGCCCTTATTGTAAAAATGTTTAAAAATGCACTATTTACCATTTATACTACAAAAGGGCCTAGAATAGTACAAGTACGCAATTTGGGACTCACCTATGTTTTTCTTTTTTTTTCCCAATTGGCTTCCCATTTCACCAATGGAAAGGAAGACGCAGATCCGATAAGTGTATCCTCATGTGCATGACAAGCATGCCCAGAAACTGTTATCATCTTATCGAATGCACTCATTGTATTGCACCAAACAGGAAAAGCATAAGAGCTAATTAATTTCTTTTGTTTATTCCTGATACCATCAGTCCGTCCGGAGCTCTGAAGTGTCTAGTCGACCTGCTCACGAAAGAAAGTGATAACAATCCCACTTGGATCTTGTGCGGTGACATGGAATCATATGGAGCAGCTCCCCCACCTCTTCCCTCGCTGCATTAAGCGTGTGTAGTCTAGCCGGTAGTGTGCGATCGGAGTTCAGTAGGGTCAGGGGCTTAAAACAAGCCAAGTTGGACGAGGAAAGATCCAGAGGCTTTACACCAGATGTGTCAAAACTAAAATCTGGCCCCGCAATATAATTTTATGTGGCCCACAAAAGCTTATGAGTAGATTACACATAAGTCAGTGCAATCACGGCGGTGTGAATGATGCCGAATATGTGACTCGTTTTTAAGGTATTGAACTAGAAGCGACTTGAGCAAAAAAAGCATCTCAGGAGTTACAAGTGAGGCAGTGTTTCATTTATATCAGGGGTCTCAAACTCAAATTGGCGGGGGGCCATATCAGTGACTGGCAGCTCATAAGAGGGCAGTTTTAACATTCAAGCACAAGAAAAAAGTGGAAACTTGATGTTATTGACGCACTCAGACATTTTTTCCCAATATGTTGTACATATTAAAGGAGTAATTTAAATTGCTATGAAAATACTACAATTTAATAATAGGCATAATAATAATAATAATAATAATAATAATAATATAAATAATTATAATAATAATAATTCTGTCCCAATCAATTTTTGCTTAACAGAATGTTTAACAGATAGCGTTAGACAGCAGAAAAGAGTTTGGATATTGTTGACTTTACTGGCAATTGTTCCTCTCAATATCATTCTTTTACTACAACACAGAGGGGTGTAGGCAGTATATATATATATATATATTTTCACATTAACATGTTCAATTTAGCTGGCAGTAAAATCTTACTAATGCCCATTTTTTATCCAAATCTTAATATGCATATTAGGAAAATCTATTAATGAGATAATTTGACTTGAATATTAGCAAAATGATCAAATTTACACCAGCAGCATAGCGTGTAAGCCATGGAGAGGTCTTTGTACAACAAAAAAACAGGCACTATAAAATTGATTCTGATCAAATGACCCTTGAATGTTTACAAAAAGAAAGCTTCAGTAAAAACAGAGCACTTATGGACTTATATTTTAACGTTTAGATCAGCCACAGGAATAATCTGCATGTGCGTAACTCTCGACCGCGCGCTGAGAGAAACCGAAAGTAACCCGGACATATAGTACAGTATTTTAAATGTCCAGTAGGTGGGGGTCAAACCACAAGTGTCAGTTTGCGACTGCACAACAATGATAGGGATTCAAAAATATATGTTTTGTTGGGCTGAATCATGTTATATTTTTGACGTCAGTTGCGGGCCCGACAGAGGAGAAAGGCGGGCCACCAGTTTGAGACCCCTAATTTACATATATTCAGGGCTTGACATTAACTTTTCTGATCACTAGCCACTAGTTTTCCACCGTTACTAGCCACTTTCCATTTTCACTAGCCACAATTTTGTTGTTGGGAAAATATATTTTATATGGATAAATTTGACTTAGGCCATACCTGTGAACCCTCCCGTTTTCCCGGGATTCTCCCGTATTTTACAGTTCTATCCTGCTATCATAGAGTAAAGGTAATTTCCCGTATTCCTCTCGTATTTTCAGTCTTTCTCTGAAGGGTGGCGATAAACATTAAAGAGCCGATCCTCCCTATACGCAACCCATACCGCCGAACCACCAGGGACCGCCCCTTGCTCTTAAATGTGAGTCAGTTCTGTGCTTTCGTTTTATTTTATTTCCCCACAAGTCCAAAGATATGCGGTACAGGTGAATTGGCTAGACTAGTGATTCTCAACTGGTGGGTCGCGCATTTTTAGTGGGTCGCGGAATGTGTGGTCAAAAAAAACTATAACTTTTTTTTTAAAATTTTGCTTATACTGGACTTTTATTTTGAAATGCGCGTGCGTCAACAGCTCAGTTTAGTTTGTGGGAACTGAACCTTTTCTTACCCTAACGACTGTTTACAGTATTTGTCATTTTGACATTGCAATATGTCTATAATTTGATACATTTTGTTAAATGACAGCAATAAAATATTGTTTAGTCTTGGTGATTTTCTCATGATTTTTCTGTCACTACTTGTGTATGTTAACAAATAAATACAAATTAATTACAATTCCTAAAATTATAGTTCCTAAAAATTTGGGTCACAGCTTGACGACCATGTAAAAATGTGGGTCCCATGGCTGAACCAGTTGAAAACCACTGGGCTAGACTAAATTGTCTGTAGTGTATGTGTGTTAATGAGAACGTGTGGATATTTCCCAGAGATGGGTTGCGGCTGGAAGGGCATCCGTTGCGTAAAACAAAGGCTGGATAAGTTGGCGGTTCATTCCGCTGTGGCGACCCCGGATTAATAAAGGGACTAAGCCGAAAAGAAAATGAATGAATAAATGAATGAATACGGTATAAATAATACAATAATTTCCCTGTATAAAAACAAAAATGACAGTAATTTGATCATCATTAAATGATAAAGTACCTAAAGTGAAAGTCAAACTGTTAATTTAGAGAGATTGTTTGTCGTTTTACTGAGTTTTGAAAATAATTTGAAATGACAAAAAAGTACTGTAAAACTGTAGAGATATTTTCAGTAAAATGAGTGATTTTTTTACAGTGTATTTACGGCTATATTTATATACGTTCACATCCCGTCTCTTTGTGCCCCCTGGTGGCAGTGTTGCAAACTGCTGTTACGCGTAAAAACATTTTACTAATCTTTATCTGGGTTCGCCTCACAGCAAGAAGTTCGCTGGTTGGAGCCTCTGCTGGGTCATTTGGTATTTTTGTGTGGCGTTTGCTTGTTCTCCCCGTGTTCACGTGGGCTTCCTCCGGGTGCTCCGGTTTCCCCCACAAGTCCAAAGACATGTGGTATAGGTGAACTGGGTAGGCTAAATTGTTTGTAGTGTATGTATGTGAATGAGTGTGTATGGATGTTTCCCAGAGATGGGTTGCAGCTGGAAGGGCATCCGCTGCGTAAAACATATGCTGGATAAGTTGGTGGTTCATTCCGCTGTGGCGACCCCAGATTAAGGGACTAAGCGGAAAAGAAAATGAATGAATGAATAATCTCTTTATCCTGCGGCGGTGTCACACGAGGTAGTAGTCACATTTATGCAAATAAATTTATTTATTTGTTACTTTAATACAGGGGTGTCCAAAGTTTTTGGGCCGAGGGCCAGATGCAAAAAACAAAATGTTGTCCTGGGCCAAATTTTACAATTTCACAGACACACATATATATATATGTGTGTGTGTATGTGTGTGTGTGTGTGTATATGTATGTGTGTGTATTATTATGGAATTATTTTCTACATTTTACAATCATAATATATATTTTACTCACCATAAACTCTGTTAATGTGAACAGTGACGTTGTTTCATCAAGGGAAATTTGAATGAATCCAAACTCTTGTAAAACTCGGACAATTCCCGCACTCACTGTGGATTTTTTTCTTCTTAGTTGCGCCATGGCTCGCCAAAACATGGATATCAATTATGTTTACTTCAGTGTGGTCTAATTGAAGGCACATGATAGCGACACCCGGTGGTTATTTATCGAACTACATCTATTTTTCAACAGCAGGCCAGATTCTATTAATATTTATAAAAAGCCTCGCGGGCCACCACTAAACTGATTGCGGGCCGCAGATGGCCCGTGGGCCGTAGTTTGGACACCCCTGCTTTAATACGTTTTAAAGAAAAATAGAGAGACAATTATTTAACAATATTACGGAGTAGAATTATATATAGTTATATTTATACAGTTATAAACAATCCTTTTGAGGGTAGCCATAATGCTGATGTGCCCCTCAGTGAAAAACACCTCTGCTTCACACACCGGGATCTTTACGATGCTAAAACAATCGAGCAGGACTGGCGTTAGCAGCACTTCTGGGGGCTGGGAGCAGATGCCTCTAAACTGACCTTTAACCTCTCTAGGTGTGGTAACCGGTCAGCTATCTTTGTCTGCGTCCCCTCCGAGATATCCCACAATCGTCAGTGAGAGCTCCTTTTTTTATGATCTCATCCAAAACTGCCCAAAGCATCCCTATTTCCTATCTCACTGGAATTCAGTTTGTGACGGTTTGTATTTTTTCCAGGGCTCAAGAGTCGTAAAGTTGACCTGCTTTATCTGGAGATCTGGAGAGCTGAGAATTGCTTGCAAATCTTCTCCCCGAGGGCTTGTAGACCCTGTAAATGAAAGAAAGGATTTTACATGCAGTGAAATGAATTGGTCCATCAAGCTGGAAGAAAAAGATAAAAATCACATGATCTTTTCAGGTATTTGCCTCGTGGCTAAGAATCTGATACCAATTTATATTTATTTTTGAGCTAGCCATTTCGTATTTTCTGTAAATGTCCTTCATTTAGTAGTAGTAAACACATAGTAATGCAACTAATATATTTAGTAGTTTGCACATGGGTTGCGTGTTTGCTGTTGTGTACTTTCTAGATGTTTCATGACCACCAAAAGTAGTATTTCAACTAGGGCTGCACGATATTGGAAAAATCTGCGATATTTTGTTTACCTACATATATATATATATATATATATATATATATATATATAAGGTGCCACGGTGGCGTAGTGAGTAGCACGTTCGCCTCACAGCAAGAAGGTCGCTGGTTTGAGCCCTGGCTGGGTCAGTTGGCATTTCTGTATGGAGTTTGCATGTTCTCCCCGTGGTTGCGTGGGTTTCCTTCGGGTGCTCTGGTTGCCCCGACAAGTCCAAAGACATGTGGTATAGGTGAATTGGGTAGGCTAAATTGTCCGTAGTGTATAAGTGTGAATGTGTGTGTATGGATGTTTCCCAGAGATGGGTTGTGGCTGGAAGGGCATCTGCTGTGTGTAAAATATGCTGGATGATTCCGCTGTGGCGACCCCATTTAATGAAGGGACTACCGACAAGAAAATGAATGAATGAATATATATATATTTCAGCAGATGGCTTGAATAGCTCTATTTGGAAGAAATCATTCATTAAAGGGCCATGACTAGACTATAAAGGGTCAAAAACTAGACTAATGGGACTAACAGGAATGAATGGCTACACATGTGTAGTCTGTCTAATATTGCAGTATTGATAGTTGATTATTAGATATAGCCCAAATTTAGCCTTGTTTTAGCCAAGATGTCTGTTTAGATGTCTATTAGACATTTAATAAACGCAAACTTGCAGGTTCACGCTCAAGTAATTCTAAACTTCTATGAATTTCTTTCTTTTATTTGAAAACAAAACAAGAAATACTGAAGAATGTTTTAAACCTGCAGCCATTGACACAGTAGGAACAACAACAACAGTCAGTCAATGGCTGCCGCTGTCTAAAACTCTCCAAAATATCTTCTTTTGAATCAGAATCAGAAAGAGCTTTATTGCCAGGTATGTTCACACATACGAGGAATTAGTTTTGAGTTTTGGTGACAGAGCTTCTACAGTGCAACAGAATCACAGAGACAGGACAAAAAACAGATAATAAATATATTCAAAAAATAGAAGTAAGTGTTAAATGCAAATATACAGATGGACAAGTGTATGTACAGGTGTATTACTATATACAACGTTATATGTGCAGCTGTTACGTGCAAATTGGCATGTAAAGTGTGCTGTTAAATAAGTGTATGTGTGTGTAAGAGTGTATGAGTAAGAGTGTATGAGTTTTGTGTTCAACAGAAGAACGAAACTCCTAAAGGTTTGAAACAGATGAAGGGAGAGTGAACGATGACAGAAAATTCATTCTTGGCTGAACTGTGAACACTGAATTTCAGAAAAGAAATATCGGATAGCATCTACGGGCTGAACGTTATGCTTGTTTGTTTCAGACTTAATATTTCAGCCTGCCGTTGAGAAATAAGATTCTTTGGTTCCAACGTTGCTGATAATTCATCATCCTCTGGTCTAATTTCCGCTGCGGCTTTTGTTTTCAACAGCCCACCTCCCAGCCCCCCAAACTTTTCACTTCCACTTGTTTTCTTTACCTCCCACCGATTCTTGCCCTTTTCCCAGCATTTTCCGTTTGCAAGTTCCAACATCTAGCCTCTACTCTTTCTGTTCTTCCACATCTCTTGTTTTTTTTTTTGTGCTGTTAGCAGTTGTGTCGTCTGGCAATGCCTTTCGAAATCCATCAAAAGATTCAAACTACAGCTGGTCGTCCCCAGGTGACTGACATCGGTAAACATCTTGACTTGTAGAGGAAAGGAATTTATGTGTGTGTGTGTTTGTGTGTGTGGAAAGACAGATGTACCTTGTGGCTTTTTTAAAGGTCCATTTACGGCAGGCTTAACTTGCTGCTGATAGAAATAAAACCGCTTTCGCAGTCAGGGTCCAGGTTTGACGGAGATCCTGAGGGTGTTCGAAACGAAACCGCTAAAACAGCACTTTGCCTTCAAGCTGTCATTTACAAGTACCAGGTCGCCACGGATCAAGTCATATATACATTAAACAGTGGTCCCCAAAACATGGTGCTGGGTTTGAACCAGTATTTAACCCGACAGGATTTCGTGATTCCGCGAACGATGAATTTAACGCAAAATCAAACAAACGTCACAACGTTTTGTGGAGCTTGCAATTGTTTCTTGCATAATTTGGTCAGGACTGTCACGGTCAGGGGGAGCAAGGACTCAAGTGCAGGGAAAATGGGTTTTACGTATAATAAAATAAAATAAAAGGCTAAACAAACTACCCCGAAGTGAAAAACATTAACAATATAATAAACAAACAAAAAACAAAACAAACAACCTTGACTGGACAGGCTGGCATGGATCAAGACTGGAACACACAACAAGACAAGGAGATAAACGACGACGAACTGGCACAGGACAGCAGACACGAGGAGAATATAAGCAGAAATAAATAACAAACAAACAGGTGAACAGGATAAACTAATAATGCGTTAACAATGAGGGTGAGACTAGACGATAGACAGGAGAGCACATGACACAAAGAAACACCTAGAAAACGAGACTAGAACATGCAACCAATGAGAGAACCGCGTGTTGAACCCTGAAGCTCACAGCTACAATGTAAACACAGTCAAGTGCTTAGACCGATCCCAGCGCCAACCACTGGTAAACACGCAGATTGCCATAGCACTACATATCTGCCATTTTATGGACTACAGATCCAGCCATGCACCGCTCTCACACACCTGTTCCAGATTCCGCTGATTTTACACATGCACACACAGACGGACGATTATTACGGACTGATTACAAGGACCATTTATACAGCACACACACACACACACATTGCTGAGTCTTGTTTAACTGTACTGTGACATTACGACGTGTTTTTCCTTGTTTAGAGTTCCGGTGTTTTGACCCTTTGCCTTGTTTTATTGTTTTGACTCGTATTGCTGCCTGTACCGCCCATTTGCCTGTTCTTTAACAACGACCTTGGCTTGCCCGTACAGATCTGTTTGGTCCTGTGTTGACTGTCGTTTGCCTGACGAGTCTGTTTAATAAACCTGCGTTTGGATCCACACCTCCGTCGTCAGCATCCTTTTCACATCACACATGCAGAAGTATAAATGCACGACTAAGGGAGGCGCAGTGGGTCACGCCGATATAAATCAGTCTTAAGTGTGCATGCTCTGCATCATTTCATCAATGTGTTCGAGTTGTCGTCAAACAACACAGACAGTTTTTACAGAGATCAATGTTCCTGGAGGTTTATAATGAATCAAGACATGTACATTTTTTACAGACAAACAATAAAAGAAATGACTCAAAATTTGTGAAAACTACAACAAAACTAATCACTAAAAAATAAGTTGCAAAAATCTGATTTATTTTTTATTTTTTACAAGATATCCTGGTGGTACTAATTTTAGCAGGAAAACACTAAACCTTAAGGCTTGGTCCTGTCATTAATCACACACATCATGGGTATCACAGACACTTTTCTCTGGACTAACTCTTGGTGAGAATGTTGCCAAAAACCAGCTCATGGATGAGTGAATTGGGGAGCATAAGAGTAACTTTAGTAAATATCTTCCTCAGGAAGTTTAGTTATGGTCCTACTCAAAACAAACTCTATTCATGTTGTTCCCCGGGGAAGTCCTTTGGGGCCGTTGTATGTGTCGAGCCGTATTTATTGCACAGGGTCGTAAGGTCTTTGACATTGTACATATTTCATTCTGCTGCATGTTTCTGAGAAATGCTCATGATTAATATTGGGTTTATAAAATGGGCTTGTTTCCATTGTTTCAGGCCCAATGTATGCGGTTCCCGCTTCCACTCCTATTGTTGTCCAGGATGGAAAACGCTTCCTGGAGGGAACCAGTGTATAGTTCGTAAGTATCTCCAGTGTTTGTTTTTAAAGTTGCATTGATGTAGGTACTATTAAACATAGTAACTTACAGTACACTTACCACAGAGTTAGCATTTAGCTTTAAGCTAACTGTCATTAAGTGTCTTGCTCCAAGGTACAACGTTAGCAGGGGAATATCAACTCCCCAGTAAATCGCACATTCTGGGCTTTGACCCCTTGACCTTTGACCACAACACAAGGTTGACATGCCTTTGCCAAGTAATACATCTTGTGTTGATCCTGTACCAACATCCCAGTCCAAAAACTTGGTCTAGACTTTATACCCTACTCCCAAACCTAATCCTCACCCCATCCATAACTTACCCCTAAAATCAGAGAACTTGACATCAACTGCAAACATATCCCTCAAAACTTATTGGTTTATTGAAATGTTGCCTTTGGTGATGCCATGATAACCAGGAACCACAATAGAAATAAAGATTTGTGAAGGAAACATAAGTAACTTTTCAAGAAGTACTATGCTTCTGTGGTTTTTGGATGCATTCAGGATGCACGCCATCTTGGACACAAAGCACAACTTCTACTACACATACTTCATTTCTAGTAGTCATTCTGACCATACACACCATTAATAAATGTATTTAAGTCCTAAAGATAAAGCTATTTCATTATTCCCAAGTACTATCCATCTGTTTGGCTTTGCTAAACTCTTCCTGACTCCTGAATATCTCTGTCTCTCCAGCAATCTGTAGGAACTCGTGTGGTGATGGCTTTTGTTCGAGGCCCAACATGTGTACCTGTTCAAGTGGTCATCTTGCCCCTAGCTGTGGTGCGGCTGCTGGTAAGTTGTTCATTTCTACAGTATTTTTGGTAAGGCTGCACAAGACTGGAAAAATAGACAACATGCGAAATTATTGTTCATTCATTCAATTTCTTTTCCCATCTCTGGGAAACATCCATACACTCTCATTCACACTCATACACTACGGACAATTTAGCCTTACCCAGTTCACCTATACCGCATATCTTTGGACTGTGGGGGAAACCGGAGCACCCAGAGGAAACCCACGCAACCACGGGGAGAACATGCAAACTCCACACAGAAATGCAAACTGACCCAGACGAGACTCGAACCAGCGACCTTCTTGCTGAGGCGAAGGTGCTACTCACTACGCCACCGTGGCGCCCGAAATTATTGTAATATTGCATTTACAATATTTCTTGCGATCACTAAAAAAAATGCTGTATTTATTATGTACCAATCAAACTATAATAAACGAACAATAGAAATTTTTCTGATCTAATTACATCGAATGAAATCTAAAAACGAGATGCAAACATTTAGACTTTAAAACGCTTTGAATGACCAGCACGATCTTACAAGGAAACGTAACTATTTTACGTATAGTCAGAAAAGTGGCTAATTCTTACGAATTCATACGATTTCATTCAGATGTCAACAAACACCACCCCTAAACCTACTCCCCATTGGATGCGATGAGCAAATCATACTAAAATGTAGAATTATCATACAAACGAATATTCGAAGTTACGAATTTTTGAAGGATTGCGTTGGAATTACTATAAACCTCGACAGACTCTTATTGGCTGTTGGCATTTTCCTCTCATTCCTATTACCATCATTAGTGTTTATTTTCAACTCTAAGGTTTACCTTTGGGCCGCTGTAGCCAATAGCAGACTATTGGGGAGGTGGGGCTAAAGATAGCAAGGCCTCAGCTGATTGGTTAAATTTGGATAAACAACCTATGCATGCAACATTTGCATCACAATGTAATACACTTATATAACGACACCTCTATGTGATAATTATATTGTATATATTCTGTTATCACAATTTCGATGTTGTTTAATATATTAATGTATCAAATATTAATATATTAATTTATATTAATGTCAAAGTTTTGGTCATTTTGTTCCATTTATACAAGAAAAGGAGGAACTGGATACCAAAATTATTTCTAGCAATGCTGGCGCATGTGCGCTAACCGCTAGGGTAAAGCTCTGACTTTAGATGTGTTTACATAATAATTCTCCCAACCCTGCTAGCTTCCTTTGTGGTTCAAGGGCTTGTCATAGATTTTAACTTTTGTCCTTGACATTTAGAGCGATTTATTAGGCTAGGAGTTGAAACTGAGCAGAGATACAGCTGAATGGAAATGGATAGTGTTTCGCGCTTTGAATCATTAGCTAACGTCAAGCTAGGAGTGTTTTTGTTGAAATATGCTAAATCCAAGACTCTGGCGAAACCCGGCACTGAGCAATTTTCATGACGTGACTGATTTTGTTTATGGCACTAGGAAAAGTAATGACTGCTAGTAATTCCTGCATGAGGTGTTTAGCATTAGCGCAGGTTTCTCTTACTGCACTTGCTCTCTCTGCCAACGGCGTCCAGCCATTTCTCAGCGGATGCCCGGAATATGTGGTCATATACAAATAAACCCAAACGCACCAAAACCATAGGGTTCGGTCTCGTAAGCTGTAAAACCAGCGTCAATTTATTCGGCAATGAGAAATTGACCGTCTAATTTGGCTGCCTGTCCACCCTGCCTGTTTGAAAGCGAATGCTAAACACACTTGTACTCTGTTTTGGCAGTCTTATGGGATTTGCACGATTGCTAGTGCTGTCATTACGCCCACTCGACCGCGTAGCGTCTGCAGTGGTTGGGAGAGGCCGCATTTATGAGTCAACTATGAATCTGCAATTACTCCATAAATAACAAACCGCCACACGGATGTTAGCCGTAGCCATTAGCGTTTAAAACACTGCAGCTGCGCTCAGGGTAATGCTAACCTCTTTCTTCTTGTCATTAGTGATCAGCAGCTCAACTGTAGCTGCTGTTGGAGTCATTTAAGTGTCATTATACCACTCTTATAGTGTTAGTGGAAATTTGTTTGACATTTTAGAGATGTTTAGTAGTATTTATTGTATGCTTCAGTGTTTTTTTTGTAATTCAATAGTTTGAAAAGTTAGAATTTGAAGTCTTTATATTGTCTGATTTAATTTTAATGTGTTATTATGTGCCATAGGAATTAATCTATACATTTTCATCATACAATAATATGCCATAATATAAATTATAGGCCATAATATACATATCCACCACCACCCAGATCATGTGCATATTTTATTTTAACAACTAAAACTATTTCATAATGTTTTTAGTTAATGATAATAACCATGAACAACAGCTGTTAAAACAAATTCCTAAATTAAAGCAGATTTACATGGGATACAAGTAAACAAACAGGGGGGGGGGGGAAAGCCTGTCACACTTTATTTTAAGGTGTCCTTCACTGTAAAAAATAAAACGTTGAGTTAACTTAAAATTTTAAAGCAACCGGCTGCAAAGAATTTTTGAGTTTATTGAACTTCAGTGGTTGAAGTTGAGCCAAATTATTTTTTTAAGTTGACCGAAAAGGCTGGTTTAAGTTTTTTATAATAATTTTTTCGGGGTTTCACCTTTAATGGACAGGACAGTATAGAGTATGGACAGGAAAGCATGGGGAGCAGAGAGAGGGGAAGGATGGGCATAGGAACACTAGGCGGGAATCAAACTTGGGTCACCGTGAACACTGGAGTGCATGTGTCGACGCACTAACCACTACACCACTGGCACCGACAAGTCAATTATACATCACGGAATAATTTGGCACAACTTCAAACACTGAAGCTTAATAAACTCAAAATTTCTTTGCAGCCGGTTGCTTTAAAATTTTAAGTTAACTCAACTGTTTATTTTTTGAAGATATGGAGAAATCTAAATTTAAAGTCTCCTCAACTTAATTTTTTACTTTAATTGAACAAACAGTTCCAAACATGCAGTTGAATCATTTTTATGAGTAAATTCAACTCTGAGCTCAAAAATATGTCCACCTAACTTACAATTTTAAACTGAGTTAACAATTTGTAATTTTTTACAGTGTTTGTTACAGTGTAACCCCAGTCAACAAGATCTGGCCCAAATCAACAGCTAAGACTGCGTTCAAAAGAGGAAAATACCATTTAACGCGACGCATTTCTGAATTAAATGAATAACTAATCACTCAATGAGTCCTAACTTTTACATATAATGGTGAAAATTTAAGTAAAATTACTTTAAATGCCAAACTATCACTTACCTGAAACAAATGACGGGCGGGAAGACTGTTGAACTCGCACGGTAGTCTTGGCAACTGAAGCATGTCGTGCCAGATGTCGTGCCAGATGTCTGCCAGATCAGTGTTCAACTTCGCATGTTTTCCAAATGCAATCCCAAAGTCAGCCAAAAGTTGATATTTACCGATGTCAGCCATAGCTGAACCTAATTAGGCTCTTATGTGTTTTTTGTTAACTGGCCCACATACTGCAAAAGGAGCTGTTAACCAGAAGAACATACCTGCTTATTCTGAATTTATGGCAAAACATATATGGTAATAATCTGGCCCATATCTGTTCAGCCATGCCATACCTGAGCCACATGTTCCAAATATTACCCAGATTTAGCCCAAATGTACCATTCATTTAACTATTGGGGAATATTAATTAGTTATATGTACTTATTATATGGTTAGTCTTAAAATGTGGGCTAGGTTTTTAGGTTAATTGCATGTGAATATGCTTGATTGGCTCTGATTGGTCAGTCTCAACATTCCAAAGTGTGTTATTCTCTGATAATAACTGCTGGCAACTAAAACACTGGCAAATGCGAACCATATTTGACCATCAGTTATACGTTCACATCCATATTTTGTCTGTCGCACAGCTGTTTTTGACTGTTTGGCGCCATCTGAATGATATATAGGTTAGTGTATGCTCCATTCAGCTGTTTTGTTTTTTGTTCGTTTTGCTTTTAATTAAAGACTTTATAAACTATTATTGGTCAAAACAATGTTTAGCGTCTATTTATTTATGTTTTATAGCAAGTAGCTGTATAATAAGCAGGATAAAGTCCATCCAGCCATTTGTTTTTGCAGAATAAAGCCCTTCTGTCTCATAAAACAGTGCTTTGCTTGACATCGATACACCTGTAGGGCTCTTATTCTGTGATTACAACCTTCTGGATGTACTTTGTCCTGCTTATTAAACAGCTATCTGCTATTTTTGGCAGGGCTGCCCAAGACTGGGAAAATATGCAACATGCGAAACTATTGTAGTGTTGCGGTTACAATATTACTTGCGATCCCTAGAGGAATGCCATATTTATTATGTAATGATCTTACTAAAATAAACAGATAATAGATATTTTTCTGATCCAAATAAATTTAATGATATCTAAAAAAATAAATAAAATGTCAAGATGCAAACATTTAGACATTCATAGTGAAAGCACTATGAATGACTAGCCCGATCTCATGAGGAAACGTAACTATTTTACGTATTGTCAGAAAAGTGGCTAATTCTTACAAATTCATATGATTTCATCACATGAAAATGTACAAACCCCAACCCTAAACCTACTCCCTGTTGGGGTGGGGGGATGAGCAAATCATACTAAAATGTAGGAATGAGATCATAAAAATGAATACGATCTAGCCAATCATTCAAAAAGTTACGAATATCTGTTTTATCAATGTAGTGTCTAGTTTATTTTTTAACGTTTTTTGGCATTTAGCCACATACTAAGCTGGATAAAGTACATCTAGCCGGTCGTTTTCGCAGAATAAAGCCCTTCGGTCATATAAAACAGTGCTTTGCTTGGCATCGATACACCTGTGAGCCTCTTATTCGGTGGTAACAACCACCGTGATGTACTTTATCCTGCTTATTACAAAGCTACTTGCCACAAAATGGAAAAAATAGACACTAAATACAGTTTTTGAGCCATAACTGTTTATTAATTATTTAATTAAATGCAAAATGAACAAAAACAGCTGAATGGAGCATACACTAACCACAGTAGTAGCTACATGGAACGTATAGCTTAAGAAAGACGCCTTAAAGTACAAATGAAATCAAAACTAGCCATATTGACTTTGTTAGCTCACATTGCTAGTATTGTGGTGAACAATTCATCTGTGCATGTCGTTTAGAAAAAAAATTGTTTGCCTAAATTCTATGACTTCGTCTGTCTGAGGTATTGGGCGTGGCTAACATACTTAACCACTCCCCTCCAGCTGTCAGTTTTGACAACAAAGAGAAATTTTGAGAAGGAGGTGTCTGTTAGGATGTAATAACGAAACCGAAACCCTTTACCCCATCATTCCGAATGAAATGCCTACTTTACTACATCCAATCAGCTCGCAGTAGAAAAAAACAAGCCACGCCCATTGTTTACTCATTTAATATTCCGTTTCTCTAGGAACCGCTCCACAATACGGAAAAAAATAAATAAAAATGTTCGCAGCTCTCAGTTCCTGTGTACTTTAAAATAAAGCGTTCCCAAAATAGTAACGAAAATTGTTACATTTATAACAGAAGAAATTTTTAACTTGCGCAGACGAGTGACGACATTAACGAACGATCAAACGCGAGAGACTTTTCATCGCTAGTGTTTGTTTTCCTCTTAAACGATGTGTTCGTGTTCACGGTGAACTGGACGTTGACATGCCGTGGAGAACCAGACGTCCATAAAGAGCCTCTGTTGCTCATGTTTCCTGCTGTCAGTGCAGCTTGTAAAGGCCTGACAGATGAGACGGCTGCAGACAGAGGTGCATTGTGGGCCGCGAAGCCTTGGGGAGCCCCGATTAGCGCGTGTTTGCTAAAGCACGTGCAGCTCGCTAACCACGGGTCACCTGTAGAGCCTCCGCAAGTCCAGCCAATGCGGTCATTTCCTGTGCTGCAGGAAAACATGCCAAAAACCCACTGCGCGCACACACTCAAACTTTTACAGACCCTCCAAAAAACAGACTGATCTCCATCCAACAGCATCTTCAATGAAGTCTAGAGAAAAATGGGCATTTTTATAAGAGACATGTGGCATGTTTTCAGTTTATTTGTAGCTGAAGTTTTGGTAATTTGGTTTTTCTCATAATGTTTGCAGTGTTTATGTCCAAATATGGTGTTTTCAACGTTTTTTGAGCATTTTTTAATTAGTTTTTGTGGTAATCGTTTATTATTGTCTTTACTTACATGATAAACTATGAACAATACATTTGCTACAGTATTTATTAATCTTCGTTAATGTTAGTTAATGGAAATAAAGTCATTTATAGTTAGTTCATGTTAACTCAATGATTTTTTCAATAAACTTTTAATAAACGTGTTATTTTTTATTTTGGTCATTTTTTGCTTTATAGAATATTGTCTAAATCAGTTTTTCATACACTTTTGTCAGTTTTATTAGTTTTTAAAGTTGTTTATTTTAGTTTAATCTTAGTTTATTATGCACGTTTAGTACATTTCGCAAGTTAGTTATTTCACAAGGAATATCGTTATGGATACCGTTAACACTATCGTTAGCAATATCATTAACACTATCGTTATTAGTATTATTAACACTATCGTTTTCGATACCCTTAATACTATTGTTGTCGATATCATTAACACTATCGTTGTCAATATCATTAACACTATCGTTATCGTTACCCTTAACACTATGGTTATCGGTATCATTAACACTATTATTAGTAGTCATGCTAACACTATCAATATCTATACCCTTAACACTATTGTTATCGATATCATTAATTCTATCGTCACTAGTACCATTAACACTGTTGTTATTGATAGCGTTAACACTATCATTATTACTACTGTTAACACTATCATTA
>CAIGQQ010040348.1:517855-539898 GCA_903798035.1 Danio albolineatus | reverse complement strand
ACAAAAGGCAGTTTCTACAAAAATATCCAAGTGTTTCCGGCTGCCAGATCCACTCGCTTAATGTCAGGTGACTCACGCTCTGCGCAGCCTTCAACTGCAGCTCGTGCTGTACTGAACAGACGCACGTCACTACATACCTATAGCGGCTGTTTTTCGACTGAACTAAATTTATTTCTGATGTCTTGTTCAAACTAATTCGAGGGCCAGAAAAAATGGTCTTGGGGGCCGGGTTCGGCCCGCGGGCCGCCAATTGAATAGCCCTGCCCTAGGGCCTACACAAAAATGCGGCCCTTGTTTGGCTGGAGAATTCATTTGCACCATGTTGTCGGGAAAGCAGGAAAACGTATAAATAACGTGAGGTGTTTGGTTTGGCTCGCTGGTGTTTAAAACAGTCACGGCACTATACCGGGGCTATGGATGGCTGTAGCCCAATCAGAATTTTAAATAGCCCTGTATTAGCCCCCAATAGAGCGAAGAACCTTTTTTTTCCAGCTCCACCACAAAATCCAAGCTCATCGTAGAACAATAATGACCAATCAAACACTATTTGTTATTGATTAACTTGCAGTAAGAGATCGGGATAGGCAGAATCATGCTGAATCATGCTTTCATAACTGGAGCTATGCATATATAGTATATACAGAATAATAATAATAATTTATTACATTTATATAGCGCTTTACTGGACACTCAAAGTGCTTTACACATTTTTGGAGGGAATCTCCTCATAGACCCCTAGTGTGCAGCATCAACCTGGATGACACGACGACAGCCATGTTGCGCCAGACCGCCTGATTGGTGGAGAGGAGACAGAGTGATGAAGCCGGACTAAGGTCAAGCTTTCAAAAATTTATTCTGATGTTGATCCTCTCTGTGACCGTTGTCGCCAGGCTCCTGCAACACTGGTACATATGTTTTGGTTTTGCCCAACTCTATGTAGATATTGGTCAGAAATATTTGAGACAATGTCTCAGGTAGTTGGGCAAGCAATTAAACCTGTATCTACAACAGCACTGTTTGGTACACTTCCTTTGTCAGTTCAATGTTCACGATACAAAGCAGATTTTGTTGCTTTTGTGTCCCTCCTGGCCAGACGTCATATTTTACTACATTGGAAGTCATCTGCTCCACCTACTCACTCCATGTGGATTAATGACGTTTTTCAATTCATAAAACTGGAACAGATTAGATACTGTCTGAAGGGTTCTTCCAAAAACTTTTATCAAATTTAGGGTTGTCTCCTTGAATATATGGAAACGTATACTCCCTGCATACTGGATGATAGTTAGTTTGTACTTTTTTTTCTGCTATGTAACATCTCATGTGACCTCATGACCAGGCTTTTAGTTTGGTGTATAAACAATTGTTCTAGTTGGTTGTTAGCTGTTTTTTTTTTGTTGTTGTTGTTCTTTTAGTTTTTGTTTTAATTTTATTTCTATATATATTATAATACACAAATATATTTGGGGGTCAATAATTGTCACAATCATTTAGATCCTTGTTTACTTCTCCCTCTATGTCAAAATCTATAATATTTTAAAATGTGTGATATTTGTAAAAAAAAAAAAAAAATTCTATAAATAAAGTTGGGGGAAAAGAGTGTTGAATCCAATTATGATATGCGGATGGTTAGGAGGCCATAATAAACAAATGGGCAAATTTGGGCAGGATGCCAGGGTTAACCCCCTACTCCTTTCAAAGGACATCCTGGGATTTTTAACAAACACAGTTAGTCAGGAAACTCAATTCAACATCTCGCCTGAAAGACGGCGCTCTGAGAAGTAGTCCCCATCAATATACCGGGGCGTTAGGACCCACACAGACCACAGGTTGAGCGTAGGTCTCACTAACACTACTTTCGGCAGCAACCTAGCTTTCCCATGTGGTCTCCCATCTAGGTACTGACCAGGCACAGCCCTGCTTAGCTTCAGAGGGCGACCATGTGAGAGTCGCAAAGAGCTAGCTATCGACTAGAGAGCTGTAAAAAAACTGA
Organism: Danio albolineatus; assembly: GCA_903798035.1. NCBI lineage: Eukaryota > Metazoa > Chordata > Actinopteri > Cypriniformes > Danionidae > Danio > Danio albolineatus. The sequence continues at coordinate 537,905 of CAIGQQ010040348.1, read as the reverse complement.
TAAAAATGTAATAAAGACAGTTGTCCTTGGTGTATTTTTTACTGCAAATCAACATAAGAAAGTCAGAAATATTAAGAAAAGCCTCATCGAAATCAAGCCTCAGAATTTAGAAAAAAGTCCTGCGTAATGCTGGAGGGACTGAGTAAATCCTGGAGACAGACTCTTTATTTAGCCTGTCCCAGTCAGGTCTGTTTATCATCACGCGACTGCATTTCACACACTTGATGAACTTCCAAATAATGATGCAGCTCCGGGGAGAAAAAGAAAAAAGGCCTCATGTCAGTCTCACTCTTCGGCTCTTACAAAAAAACACCACAACCGTCTTCCAAGAAAGAGGTGGTAACGAAGAAATTGGACCCTGAAGAGACACAATAGTTGGCTGGCGTTTTTGGAAAGTCTCTGAAAGATCGTCTGCAGGACATAACGCAAGCTCAGCTGTGCGCCGGGCAAGCTTTAAAGAGGGAGTTATGCGAGTTAGCAGCGCGAACGGCTTTCCATTTAGCCACGTGTGTCCTGCGTTATCACTTACCATAGACCACACTGAAGAAAACTATGCGAAGTATTCATTTCACAGGTGAAAGATGACTTTCTCAGGCCTGCTTCAGTTTTGTTAGATGTGCTGCGTCCCAATTCTCACACTACGTCCTAAAAGTATCAAGTACATACTTTGAATGTGTAACAGAAGAGTACGCAAGCTTTGGAACAAACTGTTTTTACATTAATAAATCGTTATGTTGCTTCGTCCCCTGTCAGTCATCTTTAATCAAGGGTGCGTTTACTAAACAACTACGTACTACAAGGATTAAGGCTTCTAAAAGCATACAAACACCATGATATGCTTGCAAATATTGAACAGTTTTGTTTATCTGAGAAACAATGCATTAGTTCATTTGAAAATGTGCATTCCGTGTGGGAATGTCTGTCTTTGTTTTGGTCTCTATAACCAGCCCACTGCCTGTTTACTCAATTATATGTCCGCACTCTGTGTTGTCTTGGTGCAAAACAGTGTATCCAAGCTTTGGATTAAACTACTTTCTCATTAATGGATCATTGTGGTGCTTAGTTAGGTCCATCATCTTGACACATCATCCACATTTCTGTCACGTTTAATTTCCTAAGCAATTCCAGAATCAGCAGCAGGTTCCAGAAAAACAAAAATCTCCTCAGGTCTTTGCATGATCGAGCATTCAGAAGTTTATGACCTAACACGTCTTTATAAAAGCTCAAATTGTTGTTGCAGATGAAATATAAGGAAGAAAACGTGGTTTAAATATTATCTAGCCCAGTGGTTCTCAAGCTGTTTTCTCCAAGTACCACCTCAGAAAAAAAAATGTCTCTCCAAGTACCACCATAATGACCGGTATTGAAGTACAGTAGTATAGGAGGCCTAATTAAGCAGCTACAGTACTGCACAGTTCAAAAACAAGGCTGATTAATTCTTCTAATTAAGAATATTTATTATTGTCAGCCACTTAAATAAAAGGTTTAGCCTATTAAAATCAATTGACTGTGTTATTATACGCGTCAAAGGGTTAAAAGTTTGTTCATTTTTTTAAACTTTAATTATTCAGAGATTCCTCCGCGTACCACAGTTTGAGAACCACTGATCTAGTCGATTAAATATTAGTTAACCATCATGAATTAACAAACATCTTTACTAAAGCCTCTCTACTTAATGTTCAGTCTCGCACGTCTGCCATGTTTGTAGTTTGTTAAGATTTTTTCTAATTGGTTTCGCATCCATTGTGTAATAAATTGTGGTAATATTAGCCGTTAGAGTATGCATTGGTCCAGGGGTGTAGTTTGTGGGGGGGGGGGGATAGTGGGAAGGAAACCGCCCAATATTCAACACTTGAAATTCAACCCCTGGGGTGCCACGGTGGCGTAGTGGGTAGCACAATCGCCTCACAGCAAGAAGGTCGCTGGTTTGAGCCTCGACTGGGTCAGCTGGCATTTCTGTGTGGAGTTTGCATGTTCTCCCCGTGGTTGCGTGGGTTTCCCCCACAAGTCCAAAGACATGTGGTAAAGGTGAATTGGGTAGGCCTTAGCCGAAAAGAAAATGAATGAATGAATGAAAATACAACCCCCAATATCAACTTGATGGTACTTAAAAATAAAATAAATCACCAATGTTTGAACCAAAACTACGTCATGTATGGATCTGAACAATTTTCTATCAGACACAGTAGACCATCTGGGTAACTTTGAAATACTAATTTTAACATACTACAATTCGAGACACTAATTCTATTTTCGAAGTGACGTTTATTTATAAACTAATTTCGAGAGGATCACGTGCTTATGACTGACCATGGCCAGCCCTGTATAAGCTATCACATGATTTACCAATCAGACGAATCCAAACACACTACAAATAACCAGATTTTCTTACCTTAGGCCCCGTTTACACTAATGCATTTTCGTTTTAAAACGCATAAGTTTTGCTATGGTTACGCCATCCGTTTACATTACGCCGGAGTTTTCGAGCCCCGTAAACGGAGTGTTTTGGAAACGCTGGAGAGGCAGTTTTCATTCTAAAACGCTGCTGCTCCGTCTCAGTGTGGATGGGGGGAAACGGATACATTTGAAAACTGAGGCATGGCTGCAGAGATTCACTACTGAGATTTGCTTTTGGGTCATTGCGAAACCTTCCCTTTTTCATCAAGCCCCTATCACATGACTATAACGCCACCGAAAGACGACAGACCAGCTTTCACTGTAAACAACATGGACAGAAATGGGAGCGTTGTTTGCACTATTGTCCGTTTTAGGCGCCATTGTGCAGTTAAACTGCAGCCTTTTTTACTGCAACAGCTGCAAATATTCGCAAGAGGCAAGCTACTGTTCGAGCACTCGCTAATCGCTTGCGTTTCAAGCGACGGAAGCCCTATTTAGAATGCCGAGCGAGACGCATGCTTCCTGTTTATACTTGAACGTGCATGCCCAGAGTGCGCGAATGGTCACGTGATATACGTTTCTGGTGGAGTAGTGTGTACAGAGATGTGTTCAGAAACGCTGGGTGAAACGCTAGTGTGGACGCGGATCGTTTTCATGCTAAAACGCCATTTTAAAACTAAAACGCACTAGTGTAAACATGGCCTTAGTTATCTTCATCTTGAAGAATTCCCCCATCCACCCCTACTCCTCCCCATCTTTCCTAGAATAATCCAGGATAGGGTGGCATAGCGGATCAGCTGTTAGCACTGTTGCCTCACAACAAGAAGCTCACTGGTTCGAGTATTGGCCGGGTCAATCGGCATTTCTGTGCAGAGTTTACGTGTTCTTCCTGTGCTTGCGTGGGTTTCCCCTGAGTTCCCCTGTTGCCTCGTACAATATAAAGATATATAAGTGAATTGATCACACCAAATTGGCAAGGTACATGAGCATTCAGTTCTAGGCTTCAAACATATGCTGTTCAGTTAGCAGTCTATCACACCGTGGCTACTTCCGATAATCAATAATAGGGCCAAAGAACTATTTCAGGCGAGCTCTTGCGAAATACCTGAATTCAGACACCCCTCTCAGGCTCGAGGATCTTCTGAGCTAAGAGCTCTCTCCTGGGACAGCAAGCCAAACACGCCTTGTTATCAGTCATCAGCTAAGTGTGAACTCTTGAATACTATTTAGAAAGAAACCAGGATGTAGCAATGTTTCTTTTCTTTGGTGCACTGGATTCTGCAGAAAATAAAGGGATTTCCCAGCAATAAAACGTGACTAATCTTCCTGTGACCGCAAGAGTATGAATGAAGGACTGAGGACTCGCCGTGTGTGCTCATTTGGGAGTCATAAACCCTTGAAACCTTGGCTTGTTGGATGTGTGTGACCGAGATAAGATGCGACCAGATTGCCGGTCTCAGTTAGCCGTACAGTAAATCACAGAGTAGTAAAACAGCTTGTTGGTCCGTACGAGCGACTTCAAAGCCTTTCACAGGAACTCCAGAAGGTCTAATGTTTCCTTTCAACCCCTCCTTTTCTGCCCTGATTCTACGTGAATGAACTTCTGCTTCTCCCCGAGTGAAAACACATTTCTTATCTTTTGCGTGTTACTCTGATTAAACCGAAAGTAGGTCACAACAATGCAAGCGTCTATTCCCAGCCATTGACTCTAGAGCACGTTTTTTTGGCAGCGCTCGAGGTTTCCACCTGCAGCTGCTCCAGACTAGATTAACTTCCCTTCGGCTGATTTCTCATTTTTTCTAGAAGGTCTTTCATGACAGCCTACTCCCTTTCGCTCCATTAGCACTGAAGATGATAAAAACAGGCCAAGTCGCTGGAGTGTGAAGAAAAAGCAGAAATTCCTCCTGCCAAATTACGCTGCTGCCCAATCCTAAGACAAGTTCGAATACCACACATCAGTTACCTCATGAGCAGTGCTGGAAGGAGCACTGAAAATACATACTCAAGTAAAAGTATCATTACTTGCCAAAAAGTGTAGACTACAGGTATCTGTTTTAAATACTACTCAACGTATGAGTAAAAAGTAGTCCTTCTAAAAGTACTTAAGAGTAGTAAGCAGTAAGCATTACACTGTGAAATTGATTCCACCTTAGAGTCAGTATTTCTAGGGTTACACTTTATATGAATAGGCCTTAACTACAATATACTTGCACCAAAAAGTAAATACAACGTACTTACTGTGTTCATAATGTACTGCAGAACACTTGTTGAGGTGGATTACGGGTCAGGTTAGGTGGTATAAGTAGGTTTAAGGGTTGGTTAAAGCCTGGTTTAAACACATATGCATCAAGTGGTCACCGTGACGCCACACCTGCCAAGACCCCTGTTTTTCTCAGGAGTCTCCCATATTTCATATTATACACCCCACCCATGGTCTCGTATAATTTCTGAGAAAATTGTTGGCAGGTATGATCAGCCTTCCAAGATTGAGTTTGAGCACCCCCAATATAGTAATCCTGTATACATGTTGAGAGATCGAGTTGATCGACTTGAAAAGGAAATATGTCTCGACATAATCCACACAGACGTGACTTGGTAAAGCCTGAAGTCGTGTGATTTTTTTATCAATAGTCTGAATGTAAATCCCCTCATCAGACAGCACTGCACCAGCGTGAAAGAGTGGACCAAAGCGCATCAAACGCAATGTATTAGCAAAAGAAAAATACACAACTTAAGACACTTAAATACTTGTATTTGCACCAGCTCTGCGATGCACGTCCACAACTTCATGCAATGGGTTAAATGAGGCTGTTCAGTCCGTTACAATCATGGTTGAAACCCAGACAGGCAGTCAGGCGTAATACAGAGAGTGGATCAAAGCGCATCAAATTATCGGTAATTAAAAGGGGGAAAAATAAAAATGTAATAAATATATGTACTTTTATATTAGACACACATGTGATGCTTGTATTTGCAGCAGCTCCACGTCCACAACTTCACGCAATGGGTTAAATCATTCTTTACATTCTCCTTTACTTTCACTGTATCTGTACGGCTGAGAGAACGGAACCAACCCCGTGACGTCAGACACAACGACATTCCAAGATGGCGGCGCCCTAGGTCTAAAATCTAAAGTAAAACATGCTGTTTTCTTCTAAATGGTTACATTAATCGAGTTTTTAAAATATATTTTCATTATAGTGGAATCCAATGTACAAAACAATATACATTTGACTGAGTGCTTCATTTCCCCTTTAAGGCAGGGATAGCCACCTTGGGCCTGAAGGGCCACTGTCCATTTTAAGTCTTGCCCAAACACTAATCAAACACCTGAACATGCTAATCAATGTTCTTAAGATCACTAAAAATCTATAGGCATGTGTCTTCGATTAGAATCGGAGCTTAAATCTACAGGACTGTGGCCCTCCAGGACCAAAGTTGCCCATTTCTGCCTTAATCACTAAATCGAGGTACAATTCCTAAGAAAATCTACTCAGTTGCATTAACCGGAGTATTTGTAATTCATTACTTTACACCACTGCTCATGGAGGTACTGTTTTCCCCAACTTGCCTCCTGAGAATCTACACCGATGAGTGGTTGCCAGACATTGCTGGCACAGAAACACAGCTGTGACAAAACGGAAAGTAGAGGTGAGCGAGTGTTTGGCAGAGAGAGTGTAGGTGAATGGTTTTGATCTGACAAGCCACTCAAACTGCAATCAAGGCATAATTACTTCCGAATGTTGTCTGCATCACCAACACATCCCCCTTTTTTCTGGAATATGAGTATCCTTGTTTCTGGGAAACGAGGTCTGCGCTTTGCTTCTAAGTTTGCCAACGTGACTTTGAGGTGGTTTCCCTTTTGCCTTGCGGATCTGTTGCTATTAAAGTGCTCAAACGAGTAAAGCCTTGAAGTGAGAGTTTACTCTAAAGTGAACATTGTCTGTGTTCAATGTTCTTACTACATGGGATTCGTTAAGTGCACTTCAGAATGTCCACTATGGTTTTGGACACCACTACAAAAGGTTGCTTCATCAAATAGTGCAGTATTTAAGGGGATTATGGTATGATTTTGGATACAGTCCGTGAGCCAATTTTGCATGCTACCTTAGAGGAGTAATCCAAACTTTGATTTCACTGCAAGTCTTTGAAAGTTTTGCTGCCAACTTGGCACCAAATCCATAAATCAAGATCTTTTTGATTTTTATATTATTTATATTCATTCATTCATTCATTTTCTTTTCAGCTTAGTCCCTTTATTAATCCGGGTTCGCCACAGCGGAATGAACCGCCAACTTATCCAGCATTTGTTTTACGCAGCGGATGCCCTTCCAACCACAACCCATCTCTGGGAAACACATCCATACATTCTCATTCACACTCATACACCACGGACAATTTAGCTTACCCAATTCACCTGTACCGCATGTCTTTGGACTGTGGGGGAAACCGGAGCACCCGGAGGAAACCCACCCAACCACGGGGAGAACATGCAAACTCCACACAGAAATGCCAACTGGCCCAGCCGGGGATCGAACCAGCGACCTTCTTGCTGTGAGGCGAACGTGCTAACCACTCGGCCACCGTGGCGCCCATTATTTATATTATTTTATATTATATTATTTTGATTTAATATTATTTTAATATTGATTTTTATCTGTTGAGTGTGCATGGGTTGTACACTTGTTATCGCAATGCATTGTGGGCACTTCAAATCATCCACTATGATTTTGGACACCACTACAAACGGTTCCTCCCTCAAAGTGTAATATTTAAGGGTATAGGGGCATTTTCTGACATTTCTGTGCATCATTGTGCAAATTACCTTAAAGTAGTAATAAAAAAGGTTGTTTTCACAATTTTAGCTGCCAACTTGGTACCGAATACATAAATCAAGATCATTTTGACTTTAAAGACACCAGTATGGGTTGTCAGTGGTGGAAAGAGTACTGAAAAATCATACTCAAGTAAAAGTACCATTACTTCCAAAAATGTAGTGCAAGTAGAGTAAAAGTATCTGTAGTAAATATTACTTACAGTATGAGTAAAAAGTAGACCTTTTATAAGTACTCAAGAGTAGTGAGTAGTGAGTATTACGCTGTGAAAAGTTGATGCGTTTACAGAATGTTACGTTTACACATCCCTGCACAAACAACATTTAGGGTGTTTAGGGATCTTCCTATTTTCGTTCGTTCCTTCCAACCTTCCTTCAATTATTTGTTTGTTCTCTCCTTCCTTCGTTTGTTTACTCGCTCGCTCGTTCATATTTTTGTTCCTTCCTACATTAGGTCCTTTTGTTCATTCATTCGTTTGTTTGTTCCTTCCTTCCTTAGTTTGTTCAGTCCTTCCTTGAATTCTTCCTTCATTCGTTTGGTCCTTCCTTCTTACCTCCCTTCATTTGTTCCCTCATTCTTTCTTTTTGTTCCTTCATTAGGTCCTTTGTTCATTCGTTCCTTCCTTCCTTTTTTTCTTCCTTAGTTTGTTCAGTACTTCCTTGAATCCTTCCCTCATTTGTTTGGTTCTTCGATCCTTCCTTCCATTCCTTGTTCGGTCCTTCCTTTTATTTGGCCCTTCCTTCCATTCTTCATTCGTTCCATTTAGTGATTGTTTAAAGCTGTTTGGTTATTTCAGCCATCATACAGTCGACATCCATCATTTTCAGTCACATGCAGTCTATAAACAGTCTCTGAATCATTGCGTGTGCAGATTTTGAACATCTTCTTGGACATTTTTAATGTTTCCAAAAGGTTTGCTGCGTTTATAAAGCGCCCATGTCTTGAGGTTGTTCAGTATGATGCGATTTACTTTCTATGTGTGATTTAATTGAACAGGAATCACAGGACCCAATGATATCTCACTGCAATTCGTAACTTTTGATTTAGTGGCTAATTCGTATGAATTCGTATGATCTAATTCGTACAATTTAGTACGATTTGCTCATCAACCAATGACGGTTGGGTGTAGGGGTGGGGTGCCACGCCTCCTTTTTTAAATCGTACATTTTCGTACGACTGAACTCGTACAAATTCGTACGAATTAGCCACTAAACTGGCAAAACGTAAAATGCTTACGTTTTCTCGTGAAATCAGGCTGAATGACCATAGACAAGGACGAAATAAAGTAGTGACTGCAGTTTGAAGGAAAGTAATGGAGTAAAAGTCCCGATACTGCACTAAACATGCACTCAAGGGAAAGTAAAAGTACACATTTATAAAACTACTCAGTAAATTACAACTCCTGAGAAAAACTACTCGATTACAATAGTCTGAGTATTTGTAATTGGTTACTTTACACCACTGTGGGTTGTATATTCGTTATTGTGGTGCATTGTGAGATTTATTGAGTGCACTACAATGGTTTCGGACACCACTACAATTGCTGCTCCCTCAAATAATGCACTATTTAAGGGTATAGGGGTGATCTTGAATACAGTCTGTGTGTCGATTGGGCAAGTAACCTTAGAATAGTAATACCAAGACTGTTTTCAAGTTAAGTCTCTGTAATTTTGGCTGCCAACTAGGCACCAAATCCATAAATCAAGCTAATTTTGACTTTTACAGACACGGCCCATTAGTCTTTCCCCATATAAATACCATTACTCACGTTATGAGTCAAGCAGCAATATAGAGATGCTGATGAATTGCAGTATTGGATGCGCGCGGACACATCTGGGCGTTAGCTTGTCCCGCCGTAGTCCCATCTAAGTGCTATTAATCAGTCCCAGATGTGCCTAGGATGCTCGCAGTGGGTCGCCTCGACTTGGAGAGGACCTGCATTCCTGTAGTCAAATCGTCCAGGAAGAACGGTCGGGTCAGGGGAGCGCAGAAGGGACGAGGAGAAGGGACAGTAAAGGGATTTGGAGACTGGCGAAGAGGAAGTCTTTTTTTGAGGGGTTTTGTTTTATTCTTTTGACCTACTTTCTCATCCCTCTTGGGTATGGATATGTACGGTATGGTTTAGCTTTTGTTTTGCGTGCAGTACAATGAAGGATATGGAAAGATTCATTCTTTTCTTTGAGGAATGACTGGAAATGAGGAACTCATTCATCTCCAACCAAAGTAAATCGCACCGCATAACCCAAAGAAATGCGGCATCACATTCAATTATATTTAATAAACATCCCTAGCAAAGACTCGAAAGATCCAATATCACACAATAGGGCATTTGTTTGAGTTTCTATTGACAAAAATGGCAAAATTCTAGCTTATTTCACTGACCAGTTGGTTGGACTGATGTTTGATTTATCATTATTGATAATTTTAGTCTTGATTAGCAAACAGCACCAACTGCATGATATATCAGCAGCCATATAAACATACATGAGTCGTACACTCATTAATTGGGATTGATTAAGTGCACTACAATGGTTTTGAACAGCACTACAAATGGCTGCTCCCTCAGATAGTCCAAAGCAATCTTTGATCTGGCCCACCATGCCATCTGAGAAAAGAATGAGAATAAGGCGAATGCAATGTTTTCTAGTTATTTTTAAATATTATTAAATAAATGAGGAAATAACCCATGGCGAAAACTGTCTATGTGTTACCTTAGAGTAGTCATACTAACGCCTGTTTCACACCACAAGCAGGGCGCGAGCAACGCGTGAGCAGCGCGTATGTAGAGCAGAAGCAGCACGCAGGCGTTTGCCTTTCACACCGACTGCGTCTGCAGCGTGCAACTAATCGGCAGCAGCAACACAGATCATCTGTAAATTGAATCTAGTTACCTATCTATCTCTATATATGAATACACTTTTTAAACTTTTCATCTGCATCAAGGCCCGCGGCAACTTCATGCTGTTTTTTTAACTTGCAAGTCTTTATTTTATAAATTACACACAGTATATATTTTATAATTATATTACAGTACTGAATGCTTCTCACGCTCCGAAGAATGTCATTCGTGTCTGGTGCACTCAGAAGACAATCGCCTGTGATATCATGTCATTTTGTTTTTGGTTGTCAGGATGTTGTTGGCCTATAGTTATAATTATATTTATACAATATAACTATAATGATATTTATACATGATCAAACTAGTGTTACTTTCTCCACTTCAGCGATGTCCAGCGGCTCATTAATTCATGCTCGTGCAAAGGATGAGACGGACAAAAAGTAATCACTGCATGCCCTCCCGGGTGGAAGAACTTGAGTGAACATGAAACAAAGCTGAATAAATCGTTTCTCCTCTGCTTTAACTCACAGCACGCTAAGCTCACATCATCTAAGCATGGGTGTCGAACTACACTACCCACAATACACTTCGTTATGGACTACAACTCCCGTAAATACCTGTCTTAAATCGGCCACTTCTATTTCCCCTCTCTGCCCTCTCCCTCTTAAGAAAAACTGATACTAAAGTTGTTTTACATTTGGTTTTGTAGGTCGGGCCTAAATAAATATTTGTTGCAGTTTTTAATCGTTTAAGTTCATTTGATTGACCATAGGCGCCACGGTGGCATAGTGAGTAGCACGTTCGCCTCACAGCAAGAAGGTCGCTGGTTCGATCCCCGGCTAGGCCAGTTGGCATTTCTGTGTGGAGTTTGCATGTTCTCCCTGTGGTTGCGTGGGTTTCCTCCGGGTGCTCCGGTTTCCCCCACAGTCCAAAGACATGCGGTACAGGTGAATTGGGTAAGCTAAATTGTCCATAGTGTATGTGTGTGAATGAGAATGTATGGATGTGTTTCCCAGAGATGGGTTGTGGCTGGAAGGGCATCCGCTGCGTAAAACAAATGCTGGATAAGTTGGCGGTTCATTCCGCTGTGGCGACCCCAGATTAATAAAGGGACTAAGCCGAAAAGAAAATTAATGAATGAATGATTGACCATATATAAATCAGTAGATATTATTGGTGTATTTATTGGGTAAAATAGCTACTTTTTACTGTCATTCAATGTGTTTAGGCCATTATCAATGCACTGTCACTTTAATTGAACGTGCTTCTGCTTGCGGTATGAAAGCTCTAATCTGTTAACATGGACGCCGGAAAAAATACGCGCTGCTCACGCGGCGCTTGCGCTTGCGGTGTGAAACAGGCGTATAGATGTTTTCACATTAAGTCTCTAATGCACTGTAATTTTGGCTGCCAACTTGGGACCAACTCCACCAAAGATCATTTTGAATTGTATAGACAGAGTCCATAAGGCTTTCCCCATATTAATACCATCACTCATATAAATATTGGCCGATAAATGCTGTTTTAATGTTAGCGTCATTTGTCCGATAACTAAATTAGGGCGATAACTCAATAATATCAAGATGGTCGATAATATTTTTCCACTGGTTGAACCTCTTCACATGCTTGCTGCTTGCCACTGTTTTACTATTTTACTGTTATTTGGGACCGAGCACCGAAATGGTGCGTAGGCCCTATTGCAATTGCTCCGTTTGTTATTATTATTATTATTATTATTATTATTATTATTATTCTCTAGACCAGTGGTTCTCAAACTGTGGTACGTGTACCAGTAGTGGTACGCAGGCTTACTTCTAGTGGTTCGTGGAGGAATCGCTGAATAATTAAAGTTAAAGAGTTAACACACTTTTAACCCTTTGATGCGTACAATAACAGATGTGATCAGTGATCTTTTTTAGCCTAAACCTTTTATTTTAATTAAAATTTTCTAATGTTATGTATTCTTTCATTTGAACTATTTTCCTCTCTGTATTTGTAACGGTTGTTGGGGGCGTATGGCGTATTTTTATATCCCAATGTTGACAAGTATAGTTTAATCACTTGCTTTTCTGACACACAAAGCCTTCTTTAATGCGCAGTGAGCAGATCTAATTTCTAATTTCTCTGTTCAAGATATTTAGAATGTTTAAAGTGCCTGATAAATAATTAATAATAATAAATATTCATAATAATAAGAATTAATCCACATTGTTTTTGAACTGTGCAGGGCTGTAGCTGCTTAATTGCGTCTACTACGCTACTGTGTTACATTATGGTGGTACTTGGAGAGACAATTCTTTCTGAGGTGGTACCTAGTGAAAAAAGCTTGAGGACTGCTGCTCTATTATGAATCGCAATTTTGAGTGTCTAAACATGCCCAAAAACTCACGAAACATTGCACACACCCCAGAAGTATTGAAAGTTTACGTTTGTTATGGATTTCGGAAGTGGGTGTGGCAAAATGACATGACAGCACTACCTTTGCACGTTTGACGGACTGGCCCCCCGAGTTACGATTCATGCACACATACGAAAATTGGCAAACACATCAAACATGCCAATACCTACAAAAAAGTCTCTTGGAGCGAAATTTCAAACCCCACAGGCTTCCTGTGCTGAAAAAGTGCAGTTTTTGCCATTACCAGGCGTTGTATTTTAACGAACTCCAAACACCAAAATTGGGAATCATCATTTAAAGGCATTGGTGTGTCCATGGCGGACTGACAAAATTCAGTGTTTCACCATGGAGGAGGAAGTATTTATAACTCAGCCGAGCAATGTCCATTCAAGAAAATTCAATTCACATGGTAGATGAGATTCCTGTCCTGATGACATCTTCATGCCAATTTTGAGTCGCAGTTATCCTTCTGACAGAAGGAAGTTTGGCATAAATTGGTGATTCTCTCAGGATTTATTCAGATTTATCAGCTTAAATTATTATTGTCCACTGTTTTCTGCCATCCTAAAGCCACCGTGCAGCGGTGAGCCCAGGTGCGTGGTCCCTTTCATTGCTGCTTGCAGCTTTAATTCTGTTTTGTTTTTGGTCAGACAGTAGATATTTTGGCCATAGAAATGAAAATTTGATTAGTTAAGTTTAAACTTTTCTGAAGTTAAGGTTTAAAGTGTTTGCCTTTTGTTTTTGCAGTCATGCAGGAAAAAAATACATGAAACTTATCATATAATATACTGGTTATTAGCCTTCAAATCTAAAGTGTTATCGGTCAAAAATTCCATATTAGCGCATCCCTAAGCGCAAAGACAGTCAAGCCAAATCTCCAAATGTCCAAACAGTCTCCGCACCACTATCCCATAATTCAACCTCAGACAACAACAAGACGGTTTGTCCAGGAAATGAACATTACTGATGCGACCCAGCAATTTCTTAGCCATTATATAGTTATCCTATTATAAGACTGTGAAAGAGAAACACTGTCACCGCATTCCCAGACCAACGTCCAGCATGGGAGTCACTGTGTGATGGAGATAAATAATCTGCCACCATTATTTTGCTCCATATATAGGATGTCTTGTGGTAAAACATTTTGGGTTGGGTGTCAGGGTCTAACAAACATAATCACAGCCTTTGTTATAGTTCAATAACTGGCCACGTAATTAAGTAAGAGAACGTACAGACCAGTGGAAATTATGTTCAGCTACGACCACTTTAAGCCAGGTTCAGATGCTTTTAGATTGGTTTTGAAATGATACCTTACCCCATAAAAGAGCTGGTCACATTTAAAATTCCTAACACTCGGTCTTCTTTAACCCAGGATAAACATCTGTAATCCCAGTTCACACTGCTCATAATATACCTGGAGTTGAACAATCATATAATCGACAGACATTTCACACTGTATATTCCTATATCCTGGGCTAATATTCGCTGTGTCTCTGTCACTGATTCGACGAACAGAATAAGGGAACGTTTTAACTTGCCATTTCCGCATCTTTTCAGTTATAAAAAAAGATTGCTTTAGGTGTTTTAAGCCTCATGAGATGCGCAAAGCCGTGAAAACAAAAACCAAATGAATGAAAACAAGCAGCAAAGCATGTCGTCTTACCATCTTCTGATCAGGGTTAACACCATAACATCATGCTAATGCTGCAACAGAAGAGGGTTTCATGAAATACGGCGTTATGACCACTATCAAATTACAGATGTGAAACATATCTTTACCCGGGGTTTATATTAATGATGACTTGTGTTAAGCAGACATCCCAAGTTGGAAAAAGTCGTTTCCAGCAGGGACATATCAGCGGTTGTGGTGTGCGATATATGTGAAGAGCGAGGGGGTGTTGCGTGACATATATGAAGAGTGGGGGCATTGTTGAATGCGTGACGTATTTGAAAGCTGGTCGGGGAGCACAATTTCCAGGAGATTATTATAAATAGATTTCACCCGCGACATCGAGGCTGTGGTGGGAAAAAACCTGGAAGTATCACCTGAGTCACACAGGAACGTTGTGTACCTGGCTGTATATCCTATCAGCAAAGAGAAAAAGCGACACAAATTTATAATTTTACCTTTCGAGTGACTCGAAGGTTCGTTTGGAACGGATAGTGAAAATAAAAAGGGATATCAGATCTCATTTTCTGCTAAGTTAAGGAAAATGGCACTAGTTAGCTAACGTTACCTTTCCCAAACACACGTTTTAGATGACATTTATCAAACTCAAGTTAATGAATTGCTTCTTTCACTATATTAGAACTATCATGACGCTTAATTTTGTTACTGAAATTTATAAACAAACGTCCATTATCCGCTAACATTTAAGCAACGCTTAGCGTGTTCTTAAACACTCCTGATTTGCCATAGTATTCACCAGTGCTCAACAGAAATGACTGTGATTGGCTGTAAAGGTCATCAGTTCACCGCACTTCACTCAGTGTGAACACAGATACACGGACACTGCAGCATTTTAAAGCTGCGAAGATTAGCGGATCGCTCGTCTCTGTTTGTTCAATAAACAGCGGTAAAGTGCGGTAAACTGATGACTTTCTCGGCCAATCACAGTCATTTCTGTTGAGCACTGGTGAATACTATGGCAAATCAGCAGGGTTTAATAACACGCTAAGCAGCGCATAAATGTTAGCGGGAATGGCCGTTTTTAAAATTTCAGTAGCGGGACAACACCATTACAGACAACACGAGGGTGTGCTACAGAGGACTGCATTGTTTTATCACTCAATAGGCTGAAGCAGGGAAGCGTCCCCACAGTGTTTACCTGCTGCCATGAACTGAAGCCTAGTAGGACACCTAAGCGTATTACTCAAAGAGATTGTGATGTTGTTTGATGTCTAATATGCCTTTAATTCTTTAAATTAAACTTTACTAAACGATAATAAAGTGATGTTTACATTATTTCTGCATTTTGAAATGCGACAACAGCTTGAGGTTTGTAGTACAGAGCATGTTGTTGCAATGTTTACAGTGCTGATCCTCTACTTCCGGGTTTTTTCCCACCGCAGCCTCGCTTTCGTGTTTTAAAGTGGCGGCCGGATGAAATAAGCGTATTCATTTGCGGGCATTCCCGGAACTTCCGGGAGACTTGTAATGTCTGGTTAAGCACAGTGTGAAAATCCCTATTGTGCAACTCAAAGTATTTATTGGTGTGACTTTCATAGGGACCAATTAACTGTTTGCTTATTAGCATGCCTATTATTAACATATTGACTGCTTATTAGTACTCATAAAGTACGTATTCTATATGATCATATTCTACATCCCTAATCCAACCCTAAATACCTAAACCCAACCACTACCTTAATAACTATTCACTCAAGAGTTCACACTGAGGTATTGCTTGTCGCTATTAGCTGGGTTGGCTTTCTCTCCCAGGAGAGAATACTGAGCCTGGAGATAATTGACCCACCTGGTCAATAAGCATGTAAGGGGGTCTAAGATCATGTAGGTCTCGAGAGCTCCCCCTGGTAAAGGAGGAGATGGGGGAAAGGGGGGGGGGGGGGATTCTTCCAAAATGAAGGTAGTAGGGGTGAAATCAGTCAAATTTATTGTAGGCTTGGATCAATCTGATTGGATTATTGCTGATTACCGATGACAGACCACCCGCGATCAATCATATCCATTGCTCCTCTCGAAATTAGTTTCAAGAGTTCACACTTATCTGATGATTGATTAGAAAGCGTGTTTAGTATGCGGTCCTGGAAGAGAGACCTGAGCTCATAAGATCCTCGAGCCCGGGACTACCTCCCGTTGTAGGGCGAGAGGGGAGTTTGAGCTCAGGTAGATCTCGAGAACTCCCCTGCTGTAGTAGCTAATGAACAGATATTGATTGCTCTTAAGAATTAACTACCTACTAGGAGCACGTCTATGGTCTAGTCAACTAACTTAAGTTTCATGTTTTTGGATGGTAGGAGGAAACCAGCGGAACCCCACGTGAGCACAAGGAGAACATGTAAACTCTGCACAGAAACGTCGACTGGCTTAGTAAGGACTAGAACAACTGTGATGTTCTTGCTGTGAGGCAACAGTGCTAACCACTGGGCCTCCCTTCTAGGGGTAGAAGGGGAAGATGGATGTGATATGGAATTTAGGGTATTCATAGTGACCTAGGAATCGTCTGATTGGTGAATCATGAATTGGCTAATGCATGACCAGCCGTGTTCGATCATAAGCACGTGATCCTCTCGAAAATAGTTAATAAACACTTCACTAAGCCACAGATTAGGAGTTTTGAGGAGCGAAAAGTCATAGCTATTGGTTTATTAATAGCAAGAATTGTACCTTAAAATGAAGAGTGACCTCTCTATTTCCCTCAATCAGATTACCGGACTGGACCGTGCTTCACTCAGGTCAACAATCAGATGTGCCAGGGCCAGCTGAGCGGCATCGTGTGCACCAAAACACTCTGCTGCGCCACCATCGGCCGAGCGTGGGGTCACCCGTGTGAGATGTGCCCTGCGCAACCACACCCCTGCCGGAGAGGATTCATTCCCAACATCCGCACCGGTGCATGCCAAGGTAAGCACGAGCGTCAACATTCCTGCCGGCTTATGAACAAATAACTCACTGTCTGGCTCACATGACTGTCAAATTCCACCTTATTTTATGGCCTGACGGGACAGCTGACGCTAAGAGCGGTCTAGGGTAAACCATAGCCCCAATGTTTCTTAACAGCGTCAAATATTTAGACGACTTCCATTAGGAGTGCTTTAAATGGGATTGCATAATGGCTTGTCACAGTTATTTACAATCATGGGCGTATTGTTTGGACTTGCTGTTTGATTTTCTTGGACGTATTTGGACATTATTGAATTCTGCTCTCAAAGGCTTGTCGCACATTGTAAAAACGCATTTGCTTAGCTTACTACAGCGATTAATAAAAGAGAAGATTTCGTCCACGTTGTTACAAAACTCATACGATTTTTGTTCATATATGAGGGACAAATCAGGATATTTTGGATGGAAGCTCTCTGAAACGAAGTCCAAAAAGGAACCAAGAACATAATTCAATTCACCTTTGTATAGCGCTTTTACAATGTAGATTGTGTCAAAGCAGCTTCACATAGAAGGTTATAGTTATTATATATAGTATATAGTATTCACTACTTAGAGTAGTCTTAGAGTAGTCTCTTCAAACACAGAAGAGTAATCCATCGGTGCGCAGCTCTAGCTGCAGTCTAGGCACCGGAGGCTGGAGAACTCGAGGCTCGTCTGTCCTTGGAGGGTCACAGGAATCAGTCTCATGCTTGCTACTCCGCCAACCACCAAGCAGCTGCTCAGGATACAGCCTGGTCCAGGACTATGGAACCTTGGAATCGTCTCATTGCGGGTCTTGGGTCGCATCAGTGGCGCTGCATGGTCTCTGTGGGCCTCGGGATGAGTATCCCCAGGTGGAGATAGAGAACAAAGAGAATAATTAGCGTAGCTGCTGTTCATAGTGTATATAAACGAGATGCGTGGAACACATTCATGCATCATACCACTAAGTGATGTATTGAGTGTATGCTTTACTAAAGAGATAGGTCTTTAATCTAGTTTTGAACTGTGAGAGTGTGTCTGAGCCTCGGACATTATCAGGAAGGCTATTCCAGAGTTTAGGAGCCATGAATGAGAAGGCTCGACCCCCTTTACTTGACTTTGCTATTCTGGGTACTACCAGAAGCCCTGAGTTTTGAGATCTTAAAGAGCAGGTTGGATTGTAGCGAGACAGAAGGTTGGTTAGATAAACAGGAGCTAGATTATTTAAAGCTTTATAGGTAAGAAGCAATATTTTAAACTCAATACGAAACTTAACAAAATAATCAAAAAAGGTATAGTGGCGTTGATGGCTCATTCGTAGGGCCACACGGAATCTGCGCGCACAGAATTCCGCAGATTTCCACAGATTTTTAGCTCGTCATTGATTCTGTTTATTTACTGGTGTAAATGTGTGTAAATGTATATTTAATCAGTTTTCAGCTTAATTTCAGTAATAATATTGACTAATATGAAAATATTCATATGATTTATTTACAATACAGTTTGTAAAGTACTATTTTCAGTGTTTTAGTTGAGATTTTATATAGAGAGACTTGCTTTGTTTAGCAAATAAAGTGAATCTACTTAGATTCGCATTGTAAACATTAAATAAATGTTTAAAAGGTATTACTTTTATTTCATATATTAAGATTTTAGTTACGATACTTCCAAAATCATTCCGCATAAATCCGCAGATTTTTAACTAAATACTCCGCAGAAATAGCAAAAAATGTCAGCAGATTCCGTCTGGCCCTACTCATTCGTAATTTTACGAAGCTAATTAACAACGAAAACTAACAACTTTATTAGTGTCTGTTCAGGGTGTGCATTTGCGAAAGAGCTGTAAAGCTGCTGATGTATATCGCAAAGAAATTGTTGAATAAAGTCATTATTTGGTGAGATTTGTTCACACACAAAAGTCTCCTCGTGGATTCATAAAATTATGGTTGTTCCTCTGATGACACATTGATTGTTTTGGAGATTGTTTTGGTGAGGGATGCAGTTTATGGACATTCAGAGAGCTCTCAGATATTATCTAAAATCCCTAAGTTATGTTTCGAAGATGACCAAAGCTCTTATGGGTTTGGAACAACATGAAGGTGAGTAGTTAATAACAGAATTTCATTTTTTTTTGGTGAACTTATCTTTTAATATCCGTCCAAACTGTTAGAAAGCTAGAGCTTTTTTTTATTCGTCAACATGACCTTAAAGGAGCGCTCCATTTTTTTGGGAAATATACTCATTTATAACCCTCCTGGGAGTTAAATATTAGAGTTTCACCATGTTTTAATGCATTCAGCCAATGTCCTGTTTTAGCGGGAGCGCTTTTAGCTTAGCTTAGCATAAATCATTGAATCAGATTAGACCGTTAGCATCTCGAAATCATCTATTAAAAAAAAAGTTTGAATGATTTTTCTGTTTAAAGCTTTACTCTTCTTTAGACGCATCGTTTACTAAGACTGATGGAAAATGAGAAGTTCTTCTAGGGAGATATGTCTAGGAACTATACTCTCATTCTAGCATAATAGTCAAGGAACTTCACTGCCGTACCATTATTATATACGTTGATATTACCCAGAGCTGTTACTTACTTGGGAGCTATTTTCAGGTGTAATATCATTGCATGTAGTATATTGCGTAGTCTATTTCCTAGCCATATTAGCCTAGAAAATAACTACTTTTAATTTTCTGTCAGTCTTAGCAGATGATGTAACTACATTATTAACTCTTTGGTCATTTTTTGTGGGATGCTAATGGTCTAATCTGATCCAATGATCTATGCTAAGCTAAGCTTAAAGTGCTACGTCAGACCTGAAGAATAACTCTTTGGTCATTCTTAAATTTGATGCTAATGGTCTAACCTGATTCAATGATCTATGCCAAGCAAAAAGTGCTCTGCCAGACCTGAAGATCAACTCTTTGGTCATTTTTGAGAGAGACGCTAATGGTCTAATCTGATTCAATTATCTATGCTAAGCTAAGCTAAAAATGCTCTG
>CAIGQQ010040348.1:493887-510646 GCA_903798035.1 Danio albolineatus | reverse complement strand
CGCGATGGCCCCCCCCCCCCTGGCAGATCCTTTGAGAGAGGACCTACTCTCTCAGGGACAGGGCATCATCTGGCACCCTCACCCAGATTTTTGGCCTTCACGTGTGGTCCAAAAAATTTAGACGTGAGGAAGACTTAGGTAACCTACCGGCTTTGGTGGTTAATACCATCACTCAGGCTAGAGCCCCCTCTACGAGGCGTGCTACGCCCTGAAGTGGAGTCTGGCTGGCTGTCGCCCTCCACACTGAAAGTTTACGTGGCCGCCATCTCCGCTCACCATGATGCGATGGATGGTGGCACCGTGGGAAGGCATAACCTCATCATCCGGTTCCTCAGAGGTGCAAGGCGATTAAATCCACCCCGCCCCCCTCTCATGCCCTCTTGGGATCTCGCCCTCGTTCTCACGAGTTTGCGTGGAGATCTTTTCAAACCATTTGACTCAGTATCTTTAAGATTTCTGTCCCTGAAGACAGCTCTGCTGGTCGCGTTGGCATCGATTAAGAGGGTCGGGACCTGGAGGCATTTTCGGTCAGTGACTCGTGCCTGGAATTCGGGCCGGCTAACTCTCACGTGGTCCTGAGACCCCGGCCCGGCTATGTGCCCAAGGTTCCTACCAAGCAGTTTAAAGATCAGGTAGCGAGCCTGCAAGCGCTGCCCACGGAGGAGGCAGACCCAGCCCTTTATTTGCAGTGTCCAGTTCGCGCTTTGTGAATTTCGTGGAACGCACTTAGAGCTTTAGAATCTGAGCAGCTCTTCGTCTGTTAGGGTGGTCGGCAGAAGGGAAGTGCCGTATCAAAACAGAGGTTAGCCCACTGGATAGTGGATGCCATCTCCCTCGCTTACCAAAGCCAGGGCGAGCCGTGTCCCCCGGGGGTGCGAGCGCACTCCACTCGGAGCATCGCTTCCTTTGGGCGCGTGCACACGGCGCCTATCTAACAGACATCTGTAGAGCTGCGGGCTGGGCGACACCTAACACATTTGCAAGATTCTACAATCTGCGAGTGGAGCCGGTTTCCTCAAGGGTATTAGGTAACCTTTGGTGATTGGGGAAACATTCGGTGAGGTGTTGTAACACGCTTGCTGCGCCATTCTCCATAACACAGAGGTACGTGCGCTTTTTTACTCTGTCAGTAAAGTTCCCCGCTTAGGTGAGCCCTGCAGAGATTCCTCCGAGGCCCCCAGCATCCGACTCAGCGGAGGAGTCAGACGCTGGCCCGTTACGTTGTAGGTCTGCTCGCTGGTCAACCCGCGTTCTGGGTATAGGTGCCTGCTATGTGCGATCCCCGCTGGTGATCCCATATGCGTATTTAGCCATGATGCTGTCCCCCTTCACAGGCAGGACCTGTGTCTTCCCTCACTGCTAACCATCTTATATTCATATGTGTACTCCCCCTTTTCAGGGCTAGTCCCTATGTTCTCTTGCCACCAGTCTCCCCACTCGGGCAGCAGGTGGCCTCCGCAGCGTCCTCCCTATCGGGACTGCACGCTTCCCAACGTACTGTCGTATCAATTCCTAGAAATTACTAGATGTCCTGCGACTCCCGAAAAATATATCTAAATCCGTAAATCTTCTGTTGAAGTGGGATAAGTAAGGGCCAGGGAACACGTTGGAAGACCGCGCCTCCGGTGATGCAGGTGCGCTCACGCTCTACTCAGCCTGGCTAACCTCTCATCGGGGGCAAGGTAAGGTCCATTTGTTGTGGCGTTTTCCGTACATTTCCCCATAGTGGAATTTTTCCACATAGCATTGAAGTTCCCCCTCCCGAAGGGAAACGCTCTGGTTACTGAAGTAACCCTCATTCCCCGAGGGGGGGAACGGAAATGCTATGTTCCGTCGCCACAATGAATGCCCCTTAGCTGCTGGGGTGAAAGTCTTTTCAGCTCAAAATGGATGCTCAGCTCTGCTATCGATGTGCTTTTATTGCCAAAATGATTGCAACGAGCATCAGCTGCGCAAGCTGAAGCTGCCAACTCATTGGCATTTCATTGGCCCGTTTATATACTCTTTCAGATGATTGGCTTTCTGAACGAAATCCCAATAGTGGAATTCTTCCACATTTCCGTTCCCCCCCTCGGGGAACGAGGGTTACTTCAGTAACCAGAGCGTTACTGCTGTTTAATGATAGCTAGGTGAGGTTTTGCCTTATCTACCACAGTATTTTAATTCAATGTTGTGTTTTGTTTTAGCATCACCAATTAACCGTAGTGCAAATAGAGAAAACGGGCATAATTACCTAATACAATTTCTGAATGTATCAAAAAAAAGAACTAAATATTGTCTGGTGAATGCTATATTTCTCTACATTAAAATGAATAAATAAATATTTGTATTTAAATACAACATTAACGTAAATTTTTTAAATATATATTTGTAATAAAAGAATAAAGAATAATTTAACTTATTAATTTAATTAATTTTATTCTTTTATTAATTTGTTATTAGTTTTTTTTTTGTTTCAACATAGCTTTGTAGTTATATTTAATTAAAAAAATAATAATAAATGCATTATATGTTATTGTATTGAAATGAATAATTGCTGTGGCGACCCCTGATAACTCAGGCACTAAGCCAAAGGAAATAAACGAATGAATGAGTGCGCAAAGACCCTAAAACGCATAAAGCTGGATTTATACTTTCGCCTGGCGCCTCCGCTGAGTGCGCGCGCACCTCGCGAAACAGACGAGGCTTTTATACTCGCCGCATTCGCCGTTGTGATATTCTTTAAAACGACAGGGGGCGCTCAAATGAAACTGACCGTAAAGTCAGACAGATAAACAGAGAAGTAGAAAGTTTCAGGAACTACGTCATATCATTAATATTATTGATGTTTATTAAACTAGTTATTTTATAATTTATTTTGATGATTATAAAGATTTTTGTAACCATTCAAGATTTTTTTAATCAAACTTTGATGCATCACTTGCTTTTGTTCATATCTCGGACAGTTTTACCTATTAAAGTGTATTAAAATATTAATGACAACAGAACATGGGTTCCTCAACAAATATATTTTTTAATAGGGTAAGAATAAAAGCAAAAAGTGCACTTACTAAATAATACAGATGTTTTTTTTTATTTATTTAGCCGCTCCACAATTCACACATTACTGTCTGGTTAGTTTTTGTCCTCTTCTCATGCTAAAAAGACAATAATAATCCAACATTCCTGACCATTTTCACCTTAAAGCCTATATTCCTGTCCAGTTATAAACTCATCCCTCAGGTTTTTCCAAACCTTTTAACAAAAACTTTCCTCCTTTCTCACTGCTGTTGCAATTTCTAGCCAAGAATTATTGATCATCTGGTTATCTCTATCATCACTGATCATAAAGATATCTTTACAGTCGTATCTGTTTCAGACAAAATCTCTTTAAAGTGTTTCATATACAACTCAAATCATACACGGCGCCGCGTGCACTGTTCGCTCGAGTCTCAAAAAATACCATGCGCTCCGCCAGCCGAAATCATGTCACGCGCACCCAAAGCGAACATCCGGAAACTCCGCGATGACGTCATATTTGCCGCGCGCACTCAAGCGAACTAGCGGACGCGTCGAGTATAAACCAGGCTTAAAACTGCTGAGACTCGACCCTCTTCCAGTCACCCAGACGGAGGGAATCCCAGACTCGGGGGGGGTTATTAGTTTAACTCCTAATCACATTCTGACCCCGGATGACACAGAGATGAGTAAAAGCACAGAGCTGTGTTTCTGCAGGCTCTGCTGAAAGTGCCGTCTGTCAGTCTGTAAGTGAGATCTGCTCTTTGAAGCCGTGTGGAGCTGCTGCTTGGGTTGATAATTACTGGACAATGGTGCGGTGTAAAAGTGTTGCCCCAGGGGCCGAGAGCACTGCAATCTGCTAACAGGACACTTTCTGGAGGAGAAAAATAAAACTCAAGGTGATTTCAAGAGAGGGTGCCACGGTGGCATAGTGAGTAGCACGTTCGCCTCACAGCAAGAAGGTCGCTGGTTCGAGCCTCGGCTGGGTCAGTTGGCATTTCTGTGTGGAAGTTTGCATGTTCTCCCCGTGGTTGTGTGGGTTTCCTCCGGGTGCTCCAGTTTCCCCCACAAGTCCAAAGACATGTGGTATAGGTGAATTGTGTAAGACTAAATTGTCCGTAGTGTATGAGTGTGAATTGTGTGTGTATGGATGTTTCCAAGAGATGGGTGGCAGCTGGAAGGGCATCTGCTGCGTAAAATGAATGCTGGATAAATTGGGGGTTCATTCCGCTGTGGCTTAATAAAGGGACTATGCTGAAAAGAAAATGAATGAATGATTTTAAGAGAAGGGTGTCTGCGGGGTCTTAAAAAGCATGAAAAGTTGATAAATCAATGAGGAAATTGAAAGGTATTAAAAAGTCTTAATCGCGTTTTTACAAGGTCTTAAATTTTGTTTAAGCGTTGTCCAAAACGTTTGACTCCCAAAAAGCTTAAATTTATTTATTTTTCTCCTAACATTAACAACGGTGTGCTCGATACCGGGATTGGTTCGGGCCGGGCGCGCCCGGCCAAGTTTTTCCATCCAGGTGATGTCACGTAATTTGCGACAAACGCAGGAAGGTGATGTGACGCTCTCTACGTTTATCGAAACCATAGAGCGAAACAAACGGCAAAATGGAAAAATGTAAGTTTGCGTAGTCCTGGTTGAAGGAAGACGAGTGTTAATAGTTTATTCTTTCAAGCTTTGTTTCTTTGTGCGTTTCTGAGTTCTGTTGCGTGGTTGGCCTCCATTGATTTAGTTAACTACAACTGTTAATTAAGTTAAAGGTTTGATACTGATTTGAACTTGAAGTGAAGAGGAGGTCTTAAAATATTCTGAGAAGGTCTTTAAAATGGTATTGAAATGACCTTTAGGATTCCTGCATAAACCCTGAACAGAAATGCTACATACTGTAAAAAAATATCAGTAAATTAGCAGTTTACCGTATTTTGTGATTCATGTTTTTAATTTTCCCCATTTTTTTATATTATGACTGTTCTTCCAACAACTTTTAACCTTGAAAAGAGACTTTTCAGAACATTTTTAATATTTAAAGTGATTTATATTCTCTGGATCGGTGTTGTATATTTATTATTATAAAAAACCTAATACACTACCAGTACATTTTCTGTTATTTTTCAGACTTTTTCCTCTATATATTCTTTTTTTATACGTTATATTACTATAAACGGCTAAAATGTCAATAAAAAGTCACTTTGTTAATCATTAAAAGTCGACAAAGCAGAGATCGACATCCCATAATGAAATTCACAACCGTAAATAATTGCGAAACACTTGTACAAAATACAGTAACTATAATTTACAGTTATCCGTAACCTAGTTAACGATAACATTCCTTAATATGTACAGTAAATAACCGTAAATCCACTTTCCCAGAATTCTCTGCATGACACTTTTCATTCTTTTTTTTGGCATTACTATTGTCAGTTTTAGGTTTTACGTTACATCCAATGTCGTTAAATAATGTTTCATTTATTACCGTAATTTTGTGTGCGTCACCATGAATGACATTAGGTAGGCGTGTGTCTACATTGTGTAGATTTCAGTACTTCAAAACGTTTATGTACTGTAATTTACCTTGTAATGTAGACATTTCTTTTACGCTCCTAATGTATTTTTGTTAGTGAAAATCATTCGTAACCTTGTGAACAGTAACTTTTTTTTCTATGTATAGTGAGTAACCATAAAATCAATTTCACAGAATTCCCTCCATGATTCTTTCTATGCTTTTCTGCCAACGTTACTATTGTTTATTTTATTTTTCTAATCAGTAATGTACGTAAGAGTTTTACGTTACGGCTA
The DNA here is from genome assembly GCA_903798035.1 of Danio albolineatus. Lineage (NCBI taxonomy): Eukaryota > Metazoa > Chordata > Actinopteri > Cypriniformes > Danionidae > Danio > Danio albolineatus. The sequence goes on along the minus strand of CAIGQQ010040348.1, from coordinate 504,846 downwards.
ATGTTGATAAATAATGCTTTTTTCATTACTGTAATTTTATTTGTGCTATACCATGAGTGCCGTTTAGCAGTTGTGTATACATTATGTAGAATTTAGTAATTCAACTATTTTATGAAATACTGTAATTTAATGTGAAATGAAGACATTTCTTTTACGCACCTGACGTATTTTTAACAGCAAAAATGATCCGTAACATGGTTCACGACAACTTTCCCTAACATCTACAGTGAATAACCGTAAATTCACTTTCCCAGAATTCCGTCTATGACACTTATTTATTTCTTGTCGACGTTACTATTGTTCGTTTAAGGTTTTTATCTCATCGGTTATGTACGTTACAGTTTTACATTGCGGCTAATGCCGATAAATAATGCTTATTTCATTACTGTAATTTTATTTGTGCTATACCATGAATGCCGTTTAGCAGTTGTGTGTCTACATTGTGTAGAATTTAGTACATAAAAACATTGGTGTATGACTACAAATTTATGAAATACTATAATTTATCATCAAATACACACATTTCTTTTACACTCCTGATGTATTTTTAATAGTAAAAATAATCTGTAACCTGGTTAACGGCAATTTTCTTTGATATGTATGGTGGATAAGCCTAAATTCACTTTCCCAGAAGTCTCTGCATGACAATTTTTTATGCTTTTTGGTCTACATTACTATTGTTCCTTTTGGGGTTTTTTTTGTCATGAGTTTCGTACGTTAGAATTTTACGTTACATATAATGTCGATAAATAAGGTTTATTTCATCACCGTATTTTTATCTTAAAATTAATTGTGTTTAGCATAACATTGTGCAGATTTTAGTAGTTTTAAGCATCGGTGACAAAAAAAAATTATGAAATACTTTTATATTTCATAATAAGTTTATAATTATTGTAAAAGAAATATTATGTTACGTTCCTACCATACTTTTAATGGTAAAATTCCAGCAACCACAGCTGCTGTTTATTTACTGTAAATTGAACGTATTTTTTTTTGTGTATTTTAGTACAAATAGGTTTGTTTCAGCGAAATCAGCAGTAAAATGTTTACATTATAACTCTACTCAAGTCTACTTTTGCCTAAATTTGCACTTATAAAGGTTCCTTGTTCTATAAATAAAGGTTTGATGCAGTTGACGACTAAACTAGAATGATTACTCCATTAAGTGAGGTTTTCACAGCATTTCCTCGTATGTTTTTCTTCTGGAGAAAGCCTTTTGCCTTTAGTTTGGCTGGAATAAAACAATATTTGTAAAATTAGTAAAAACTACCAAGTTTTATTTTAATGAAGTTATGAGAACTTAACAAAAACTTTGAAGATCTGTTCATTCAGACGTTCTTAAGTTCCTCTGTGATTAGGAAAGGTAAAACTGGAGTAAATTGCATTAAAGCTTCCACTACAACAAAGAATGTAAAGTTTTAATGCTATCGTATGAGCTTGTGAAGGTTCTTCTCATTTTTTTGTCGCAGCAAAAACTTCCGATTCGTCAGTCGTAAGTTTTACAAGCTCATAAAAAGTCTGAAGAACCTCAAAGTTAATTAAAAACCTCCTTTGATTCCTGAAGAACTTGAATTTACTTTAATAATTACTTTAAAAAGTGAAATTGTAATTATTTTAAAACGAAACTGACCGTAAAGTCAGACAGATAAACAGAGAAGTAGAAAGTTTCAGGAACTACGTCATATCATTAATATTATTGATGTTTATTAAACTAGTTATTTTTATTATTTATTTTAATGATTATAAAGATTTTTGTAACCATTCATGATTTTTTAAATCAAACTTTGATGCATCACTTGCTTTTGTTCATATCTCGGACAGTTTTACCTATTAAAGTGTATTAAAATATTAATGACAACAGAACATGGGTTCCTCAACAAATATATTTTTTTATTAGGGCAAGAATAAAAGCAAAAAGTGCACTTACTAAATAATACAGATGTTTTTTTTTATTTATTTAGCCGCTCCACAATTCACACATCACTGTCTGTTTAGTTTTTGTCCTCTTCTCATGCTAAAAAGGCAATAAGCCAATAATAATCCAATAATAATTTTCTGGAGAAAGCCTTTTGCTTTTAGTTTGGCTGGAATAAAACAATATTTGGAAAATAAGTTAAAACTACAAAGGTTTATTTTAATGAAGTTATGAGAACTTAACAAAAAATGAAGATCTGTTCATTCAGACGTTCTTAAGTTCCTCTGTGGTTAGGGAAGGTAAAAATGGAGTAAATTGCATTAAAGTTTCCACTACAACAAAGAATGTAAAGTTTTAATGCTATCGTATGAGCTTGTGAAGGTTCTTCTCATTTTTTTGTCGCAGCAAAAACTTCCGATTCGTCAGTCGTAAGTTTTACAAGCTCATAAAAAGTCTGAAGAACCTCAAAGTTTATTAAAAACCTCCTTTGATTCCTGAAGAACTTGAATTTACTTTAATAATTACTTTAAAAAGGGTCTTCAGTAGTAGCAAGAATTTAGTCTGGAGTGTTTTAACATTAAAAGAACTTCAATACTATAAAACCCTTTGTTGTGTCAAAAACAAAGGATCACATCTATTTTCACATCATTCATATGGCTACTATACAAAAATACATAAACAAATACATAAATCACACACACTCTAAATGATGACCTGAAGTATAGCATGAACACACACTCATGCCGTCATCTGTGGAGGCTTTCAGCTTGACGTCTGCCTCGAGTAAAGTCTGACGAGCGGGTTTGTTTTGCAGAGGTTTTTATGAGTTCAGCAGATCCCGCTTTCCACACACGCGCACACATTCATTCGCCATCCTCTTCCCACATCCCGCCTCATGCTCAAGCGACAAACCCCGAACACACAACCTCCACATATAATTATACTAAATAAATATAATTGCACGTGTGTATAAATAAGAGAGCGACACGCAATAAAACCCAACCGAGCGCTTCACCATCTGTTGAGTTTGCGTTCGTCGTTGCGTTACGTCAATCTCTATCCATTCAACCACAAATGACATCTCTCGAATCTCTCATACTGGATAAAAGTGCTTCAGAGATGTTTCTCCATGAAGCAACCCCTGTTTTGGTGCAAACTTATGAAAGCGTGGTGGTGTTTGCAGTGCTAGTAATGCATCATTTCTGCTGGTGTTTCAGACATCGATGAATGCACGACCATATCTGGAGTGTGTGACGGTGGAGAATGCACCAACACCGCCGGCAGCTATGTGTGCACCTGTCCACGAGGATACATCAGCAGCACAGACGGCTCCAGATGTGTTGGTGAGACGGTCGCACACACACGCACACACTTGTACAGCTATCTTTATAGGCTCTTTCCATAGATGTAATGCTGTTTCTACTGTACAGACTGTAAACTCTCTCCCTCCTTTCCCTAAACCTAACCCTCACAGGAAACAATCAGCAGTTTTACACTTTCAACATACTTCATTTAGTGCCATTTATGAGCCGTTTTCCTGATGGGCATTAAAAATGTCCCCACAAGGTCAGAATTGACTGGTATTGAGGACATTTGGTCCCCACGATGTAAGGAATATCAGGTGTACACACCCAGACACAAAGATTTTATTGGTTTTGCTATACTTGTGGAGACATTTGGTCCCTGCAATGTATGAAATATAAGGTTTATACACACACACACACACACACACTTTACTGAAATTGCTATACTTAGATACATTTGGTCCCTACAATGTAAGAAATACAAGTTGCACACACACAAACACACAATTTTACTGGTATTGCTACACTTGTGAGAACATTTGGTCCACACAACGTAAGGAATACAAAGTGTCCACACACAAATTTTAAGGGGATTACTATGCTTGTGGAGACAGTTGGTCCCCACAGTGTAAGGAAAGCAATGTTAACACACACATTTTACTGTTTTTTGGTCCCCACAAAGTAGGGATACAAGGTGTACACACACACACGTACTTACTTGGATTACTATACTTGGAGACATTTGGTCCCCACAACGTAAGGAATACAAGATGCACACAGGTACACACATAAACTCTTTTTACTGGTGTTGCTATACTTCTGAGGACATTTGGTCCTTGTAATGAGTGAATGAGCTAAATCAAAATGAGCCAAATCAACACAATTCTTAAGTTTAAAAAAAAAACTTAATTGTTTTATGTTCAGTCTACTTAAATTTGCAAAAACAATTACGTTAACAATCAATTTGTGTTGGGACAACATGGAGGAACTGTGTGGAACTCTTCATTTTGTTTTACAGTAGTCAAATGAAACCCAGTATTATTATCCATTGCATTAGGTGCTGCTACATTAAGGTATGTTTGTGAAATTTTAACATCTTGACTGAAAATGGTTTTTGGACAGTAGTTTTAGTTTTTGTTCACTAAAGTAACCTTGCCGCAGATAAATTTGCTTGGTTTATTTTGGATTTTATTAAACTAGTTTTGCGCTCTCTCAGGGGCATCGGTTGTCAAAGGACGAATGCGGTCACATGGATGTTATTTCCTTCTAGCATTCCAGTACGGTGAGACAGAGACGCTGTTGTCTCTGGCAGTGTCTTTGTCTTTTCACTGTCCGCTTCTCTTTCTATATGTGATTTTCACACAACCAGTCAGAGAGTTTCTCACTCTGCTGCCCCATAAGTCTCTGGTAACCCCTGATCCTGTGGGTCCCCGGGTGCCAATATAGAAATGTGAGATATCGACCCTGCATGACATGTTGATGTAGCCTTCGAATGTTTACAGAAACCTGTGTGGGTTTACGTTTATTGTGGCCAATATTTATGCTGTGCATATGGATCCAATCATAGTGGAGAACTACCTGTGTGCATGATGACAGACCAAATAACTAGTTTGAGTGGGCTTTGTAGGTTAATGTCATGGACGTGCCGGAGCAAGCTCAACTGAAGCTCTCGGCAAACCGAAAGTTACGCGCTTTCAATCACAAAAAAGATGATGCGGGGTTTGTCGTGCGCAAAAGCAACGCCGCCCTGACTACTCTGCCACCCTAGGCAGCCACCTAGGTTGCCTCTATGGACACGCCGGCCCTGGTCATGGACAAAATACTTCCTTAAAAGAGCCCAAAACACGAAAGAAGAAAGTGATACGTTGTCTCACTTTGTCACAGTTTTCCTGCACCATCCACGTACACACACAAAACTATTATCCTGGACAACATTAAGAGTTTTTAGATCATTTTAATACATCCCGGACGAGCCCCCAGTTATATGTTATGTTAAAAGACTCATTCATTCATTCATTTTCTTTTCGGCTTAGTCCCTTTATTAATCTGGGGTCGCCACAGCGGAAAGAACCGGCAACTTATCCAGCATATGTTTTACGCAGCGGATGCCCTTTCAGCTGCAACCCATCTCTGGGAAACATCCATACACATTCATTCACACTCACACATTATGGACAATTTAGCCTACCTAATTCACCTATACCACATGTCTTAGTACTTGTGGGGGAAACTGGAGCACCCGGAGGAAACCCACGCGAACACGGGGAGAACATGCAAACTCCACACAGAAACGCCAACTGACCCAGTCAGGGCTTGAACCAGCGACTTTCTTGCTGCGAGGTGAACATGCTACTCGCTACGCCACCGTGGCACCATGTTAAAAGACTCCTAGTTAAATGTTGTGTCCTTTTAGATGTTAATGATAAGATGTTAATAATAAGCGGGGGCTCGTCCGGGATGCATTAAAATGATGTAAAACTCTTAATTTATATTAAGTTGTCAGAAATATTATGTCATGTTTGAAAGTTGTCACGAAAACACAGTTGACCCTATTAATATTTTTCCCCTATTAAGACTTGCTATGCATATGGATCCCATTTATGGCGCCAAAATTAGCAATTCCTTGTGTATGTTAACATACAAAATGAAGATTCTAGTTTGTGACCCAATGGATTACGTAGCCTAATATCATGGAAGAGTCTTCAACATTCATTTCCGGGAGCCATTCGCAAGGGTATGTTATGCTATGTTACACCTGAAAAGTTAAGTCAAGAGCTAACTTACTATTTAGACACTGTTTTCGATCAGAAGCCAAAGAAAGATTGGCTATTTTTGTGTTTGACCCAGATTGGTTTTACAGGATATGCTTGTTATTCCAAGGCTCCTCGATTATGGACAAAATCATAATCATGATTATTTTGGTCAAAAATGTAATTACGATTATTTAAAATGATTATCAGTGAGCCATAAGACCAAAACGTTTTTGATTTAGACATTTCACGGCAGGTGGTCTTGCTCTAACATGCGTAGATTTGTTGATTATTCCCTACATAATGAGCATGGACAGTCGTCAATTATTCCTTACTTAAGTTTTATAAAGTTTCAGGGTAGACAAGAAACTTTTTAAAAAGGCACTGGTGTAAACGGAGAGTGTTTTAAAATGTGAACACCATTTCCAGTGTACCAGAATTAACATAGACATAGCTATTGTGAGCTATTCTTAAAAGTGCTGTATGTAGAAATTGACACCTAGTGGTTGAACTTGGTAATGGAGTCCAAATTCAAAACATTGGAAAGGGTTTTTATTCATCCGACCCATCCCTCGCACACTCAGGTTGCCAGATTGATGGCACCAACATGAGAAAGCATGCCTGAAGGTCAAGCCTTACACTGCAAGCTGCTCAGCTAATGTTTGCGTTCGTAATATTTGTATTACTTGCTAATTGTTGTCTCACTTTGTCACAGTTTTCCTGCACCATACACGTACACACACAAAACTATTATCCTGGACAACATTAAGAGTTTTTAGATCATTTTAATACATCCCGGACGAGCCCCCAGTTATATGTTATGTTAAAATACTCATTCATTCATTTATTTTCTTTTCGGCTTAGGTCGCCACAGCGGAATGAACCGCCAACTTATCCAGCATATGTTTTACGCAGCGGATGCCCTTTCAGCTGCAACCCATCTCTGGGAAACATCCATACACACTCATACATTATGGACAATTTAGCCTTAAATTAAGCCTAAAAACACTATAATTTGGTAAACTGGTAGTGGGCTGGTTATAGAATCCAAAACAAAGAGACTTTCCAACACAGCGCATTTTTAAAGGCAATTAGCATTGTTTTTCAGATAAACAAGTATGGTTAGCATGTTTCGTAAACATCTGCAAACATATTACGGTGTTTTTATGCTGTAGTAGAGTCACAAGCTTACACAAGTCGCTAGCTATTTAGACATTGTTTTAGGCTGGAGACCAAAGGCAAATAGGTTTAGTGTTATCTTAGTGTTTGCCCCATGGTCGCTGCTTTGTATTGCACAGGACCAGGCCCACAGGGAGTCGTTTATCCTGATGCTAATCAGCACTAATGCGCCGCCGGGCCCCGCGCGAACACAAGAAATCTCACTTTGAGGCCCAATAGCAGGTCTGGTTGCAATTGAAGCCAGCGTTCCCATCAGCACGCTTGCGAAAGCCTCCAGCAGGGTCGATCCCGAGGGGTTGCAGTTCGGGAGTGTGCGCCTGGAACCTCCAGACGAAGCGTTTCTTACGTCCAACGTAATTGGCCGAGATTACTCCACATGGAGTTGATTTGTAGCAGATCGCCGGCTCATTAGCCGTGGTAATCGACTTTCACATACTACACACACACACTAATGTTGCTGTAGTAAGTGTACACACACTATCTTCCCTCGTTGACCTTCACAGAGCGAAACATCCCATCTCAAAACCTCATTCCTGAACTAGTGTGTTAGCCGTTCTCCAGTGGACTTCTCAGGCTCCCACATCGTAAATTAACTTCCTGTCTGGGAAGTGTGAAAAGGGCGCACGTGGACATGACTTCCCGTTTAGCGTGACTTTCACAGGAGGGCTAATGATTTTGATCATTTTTTGATGCTAAGCTAGCAAAGACTTTCCATGGCATCTACATATTGTTGCTTCTTTTATCCTTATTTGTTTGTCTGCTAAATGGATAAATGTAAATACTCGTATATATTTTCTCTGGTTGTCTTCCGTACAGATCATCGGATCGGGACGTGTTTCTCATCTCTGGCGAACGGCCGATGTGCGAGTGAATTGTCTGGTCAGTACAGCAAGATGCAGTGCTGCTGCAACACGGGCCGCTGCTGGGCCCTCGGACACATACCTGAGATGTGCCCCGTCCGAGGATCTGGTGAGTATGCTAATGCTAATAGCTAACAATGTTAACCATGGCAAGAATCATTAAATGAAAAACTGTAAAAAAGCACGCACATCACTCTTAACTGGGTGCTCAGCCAAAAACACGCAAAAAATGCAAATATATATCCAAAAAGGCGGCAACACCAAAGTTAAAATTTGATTTAATAAATTTGGCATCTTTGGAGCTTTGGTGTTGCCGCCTTTTTGGATATATAAGAATCATTAAATGGCAAGAATCATGGCGAATACAAGAAATTTTTACTATAATTTTCTTTGAGATCTTGATGCTAACGTTTGTGATATGCACAATTAATAAATGCTTCCAAAAATGTTCATAACATTATATTATATTATATATTTCATTAATGTTCAAAATATTGACAGATACGCACAATCAATATTAGTTTATTTTTCCAGAAATACTCATGACAATGAAAATTAATGTAGCCTATTTGAGGATGTGGTGAGTATGCTAATCGCTAGCACTGTTTGCTAAGTCATTCATCTGAAATTACTATTGCTAATACAAGAAATTTTGAACTTTAAACTTTTAACTTCAGTTGATTCTGTGTGTGTTGGCTTTGAGGCTACTTTGTCTATGCTAGCAAACATTAACGTACAAAAATTAAAACTATATTTTCAAAAGCTTTGTGGTGGATTAGCTGGTCAGGATGGAAAATGCCTGGTTTAAGCTGGACATTGCTTGTTTTAGCTGGCCGTCTCCCAGCCTGACCAGCTAAGACCAGGCTAGAAACCAGCCTGGAAATGGCCAAAATTCCTCTAAAACCAGGCTGGTAAACCAGCTAAAACCAGCCAACCGACTAAGACTGGTTTAAGCTGGGGTTTTTTTTTCAGAAGGGGTAGCACAGTAAAATGGCTGCCATTAAAGCTAAATATTACTTTTAAAAGTACTTTAGTAATTAGCATGTACTTTAGTTATTCTAGTGTTAATGTCCCCTTTGACTAGCACAGTTAGTGGCTGTATTATAAGCTAAAGATTAAATATTAACATAATAACATCTATTTTGGATATACCAGCTTTTGATATTCTACACCAAGTATACTTTTTTTTTTTTTTTAAGTAAAATGGTCTCCTAAAGGAAAATATCTCACCCTTCTCTGACTAGCGATAGCACGTAGCACGGTTAGTGGCTGTATTATAAGCTAAAGAATAATTATTAACATATTAGCATGTATTTTGGGGTGTATGTATATGCCAACTTTTAATATCCTACACTAAGTATACTTTTTTTTTAAATAAAATGATCTCCTAAAGGAAAATGTCTCACCCTTTTCTGACTAGCGATAGCACGTAGCACAGTTAAAGGCTTTGTTATAAGCTAAAGACCACTTGAAATTTATTAACTTTGCTACTTTAACATATTCATGTGTATTTAAGGATATACTATATATGGCAACTTGTAATATCCTTCACTACACATATGTTGTCCCTGAAGGAAAATGTCTCACCTGTTTCTGACTAGCGATAGCATGTAGCATAGTTATTAGCTGTAATATTAGCTAAAGACTTATTTAAAAATACTTTAGCATGTATTTTAGTGTTTTTCCAAAAATACTTGCTGATATTATCCTCCACTATGCTTTTTCTGTAAATAAAATGTCCCATCTGACTAGCGATAGCATGTAGCACAGTAATGGCTGTAATGTAAGCTACCGTGGCTTTCATAGAAACGATCAAACTTCCCTTTTCAACGGGAAATGCAGTACGCAAGACAACTCTCAAAGCCCTTTTTAAAGATTTGTGTGGTATTTTAATATAGTTTTGACCTTTAATATAGATCACAAACTTGTCATGATATGCTAAGACGAGGGTTGACTCTTCTCATAACGTATTACAATGAAAACATCATCTGAAAGCAGGAATGTCTTCAGATGTTTGACCTTTATGTCGGCCTCTGTGAAGAATCGTACTGTACCTCACTGTAAAATCAAGATAAATACATGTCAGGTCAGCCCGAGGACAAGAAAACGCTCCCCTTCATTCCCTCGTCTTCACACTCGTGTGTTTTACGCACTTTGACATGTTTCATCCGCAGGAATGTACAGGTCATTCGGTTGCCAAATCCTCAGCTCACGCCTGCTGTTTTCTGCTTTTGCTTAATGCGCAATATCAGCTCTTTTGTTTCGCATTTGCTGTACAAATTAAATCCAGCTTGTTGCATATATATATCACCTAAATGTTAATTTTATGCAAGTAAATGCTTATAAATGTAGGTAGTTTTATATATTTAATTTCAGATCCAAGTCATTTATATTATTTTTAGCATGCATATAATTATCATTTATGCAAATACTAGTAATATACTCTACCACACTACATTACTATATATGTTTATTGTTCTATAGCTATCAGAAATAAATAGAGAACTTGCTGGATTTATTATACTGTATGGGTCTAAGTTAATGTTAATAATAATTCTATAAAAGGCTCTGATAATATTTGATTTCGTTATTTTAAATTTTTAAATTTTAATTTGTCATATAAAGCATTTTTTTGAAAAGTTAAAATAAGGGGTTCATGTTACATAAAAATGTCTGAAAACATGGCACCATTTGTTATTATTTTAATGCTATTTGTTTGAGTTATTTTAACCAATTTTTATCCTCTAATTGGCTAGCTATGAAATAATAATACATAGTAAATGATTAACAAACACTGTTATAAAAATATGTGTTTGTGTTATATTTATACAAGTGTTTATTAGAAATTCATACAGCAATTAATACATTATAAAAATACTGTGTTACACCGTGATATATATAAATATATATATAAATATATATAAATAAATATATATATATATATATATATA
>CAIGQQ010040348.1:438872-463013 GCA_903798035.1 Danio albolineatus | reverse complement strand
GAGAGAGAGAGAGAGAGAGAGAGAGAGAGAGAGAGAGAGAGAGAGAGGGAGAGAGAGATATATATATAAAATTGTCAATATATAATTGTTTTTAACTATTAGTATTATTTAATTTTTTTGTAACAAATATTTCTATTAGGATATTATTTCACCACTAAGCCACCATGTCGCCCCGGTTAAATATAAAAATATAAAATATAAATATAAATATAAAAAAAAAATATATATATATATATATAAAATATAAAAATAAAAATATAAAGATATAAAAATATAAATATATACATATAAAAATATAAATATATAACAATCGAATATCAAATTATTATTATTTTTTAATAACCAATCAGTGTTTATAATTGTATTTTTATTTCAAATTAAAATAAATGTAAAGCTTTTAAGTCATTATTTGTATAAACTATTATATTAAATTAACTTTTGATTTGCTTAAATGATTTTTCAATTCATGTTTTCCAGAGTGTGGTGGATTCAGACTCGAGCTACATCTGCGCTACTCTGCTAATGTATTTAATAAAATAAACTGTTTGTAAATATGTTTATTTCCGTCTCTTACAGCCGAATACCAGCTTTTGTGTGGAAATCAGGCTCCTGGTTTCATCATCGACATCCACACAGGAAAACCCATCGGTGAGTCCACTTAATAATAATAATAATAATAATTCAATTCAATTCACCTTTATTTGTACAGCGCTTTTACAATGTAGATTGTGTCAAAGCAGCTTCACATAGAAGGTTATAGTAATAGTAATAGTAATAGTAATAATAATAATAATAATAATAATAATAATAATAATAATATTTCAAAACAGCCTTTTATCTCTCCACTGGTGCTTTCACACCAGATGCGGATGAAGAGTCAACATGTAAATCACTCATGCCTAAGTCAATGCAAAGATGAGAATAGGCATCCTGCGGTATGATTCAAGCAAATGACGCGGCACGTGTTGAGTGTTTTGTGTGTTTGATGTGCTTAACGTGCAAATCGATCGAGTTGGAGAATCTGAACTTCAGAGCAGCTTCGCATTAACCAAACATGAGATTTTAACCGATCAAATATAGCTTGTAGGGGAGTGATTATGACGTAGCGCCTGTTGTTGGTGTCCCGAGGGGAAATCCTCTTGCCGACACCGGAAAACCGCTCATCAAACTGGGTCTGGCTCAGTCCGAAGCCTCCATCTTCCAGGTACAGTTTCTGGAGGAGCTGATGAACACACAGAGCTGGTGCACCTCTGAAAGGATCTAGTGGACTCAGACACGGCTCCAAAAGAATCGACGCTGTTTTTCAAAGCACATAAAGCACAGCTGCTCTCTTAATAAAATCCACGTTAGCCATTTAGCAACAAAACTACAGTCACCGTGCAGACAGAAGCGCTTCCCATTACGCGAATCCATGTCTATAGTGAAGTGAATTCCATGCGCGACTTAATCAACTAAACCTAAAATGTTTACAAGTCTATTTACACACACCACGTCTAGTGTGAACACAGCATGACACTTAGGCCCAATCCCAATTCTATTTTTGTACCCCTCCCCCTTCCCCTTGGCCCTTACAACCGAGGGTTAAGGGGAAGGGCTTCAAAACTTACCCCTAAGAATTGGGGCAGCACTTCAACACCTGCACACGTCATCATATGTCATCGCGATCTCTTGCTTCATATGAGATCAGACGATCACGACTGCTGGAGTTATTCCAGTTGTGTTATTGTTTGGTGTTTATCTTCAGGAAATCACTTAAGGCGTATATTATGTTATCATAATGATCTAATGTGGCAATAAGATCGTAACTGTACTGTGTGTTTACACAGTGGCCATCTTTATCTATGTAAACACACGAAAACAACATTAACATTATAGCAGACACTGTAAAAGCTCATTCCCAGACACTAGACATTACTGACAGGATAATCGAGTGTCATCGTGTGTCAGAATGTTCTGGGACCGCTGTACTGGAGTTATGATTATGGATTATAGATCATGAAATTTAGCGGGGGGTTTTTTTTGCGTTTTTTTTAAAGCATGACAGTAAAAGGCGAACGCGGTTATGAATATATTAAAACATATCTTTGTTTGTCGTGAAAATTCGTGATAAGAACAAAAAATACTAATTTGTGGATCTCCTTACTTCCGGGTTCAGCTATCCTGCCGTTGTGGCAGGTGTATTCTGGGAAATTTTCTTACCCCTCCGTTTTAAGTGTGGTCCTGAAAAATCTTCGTTCGAAGGGGTGTATACCCCTTGCCCTCAGCCCTACGCCTTCAAGCTAAATTGGGACACCACTACCCCTTGACGTGAAAAAACGAGGGGTAGGGGTAAGGGGAAGGGCTAAGGGGTAGAATTGGGATTAGGCCTTGGACCAGACACTTACTTACAATCACTCCATATCCAAAAAAACCTTGAGCCTCACACAGGTGAGTGGGCTTGACAAACCACCTGTACAAACGCTATTCTCTCTCTAAAATAAAAAAAAAACACTCCCCGATCCTAACTCTAGCACTTTCTAACACAAACACTTCCTTTGTAAAGTCAGCTCTTGTTGTGTGTATTGCCGCTTCTTGTTGAATTGCTGAATGCCTCCTCAACTTTTAGTGGCTTCGGACTGCTAGATGTGAACATATTTCACATAATAATACTGGAACTACACTGTCAGTCGAACAGAGTGTTTATTTGCGCCTCTTCTCAGACATCGACGAGTGTCGCGAGATCCCGGGCATCTGCGCTAACGGCGTCTGCATCAACCAGATCGGCAGTTTCCGCTGCGAGTGTCCGATGGGCTTCAGCTACAACAACATCCTGCTCATCTGTGAAGGTAACGACGCTAACATGCGCTATTAGCATACCGCTAACAGCGCTGATCTTCGCTAACCCCTTTGTTACGCTTTAGATATTGATGAATGTAACAGCGGAGACAACTTGTGCCAGCGCAACGCCAACTGCATCAACATCCCCGGGAGCTACCGCTGCGAGTGTTCGGCCGGGTTCAAGTTATCGCCAAGCGGAGCCTGCATAGGTGAGTCTGATTATAGACTAGAATACACAAGACGTATCACTCTTATAGTTTTGAATAGGGAAATGTGTAAAGATCAATATGGCGAATGAAGCCCCTCCTTCTAGTACAGGAGCCAATCAGTGATCAGTATGGACAGAATTTTCCATTGTTTTTACGAAAGTTTCTGCAGCTTCATTATAAACTAGGGCTGAACAACTTATCAATAATCGCAATGTGTGCATCTGCAATAGTCACTTCGTAAAATGAGATTGTTTATTAAAGATTAAAGGCTCATACACACCTGGACGCTTTTCGTTTGTGTTTATCGTCAGCGTTTTACGAGATGTTTTTCTGCATTCAAATGCAAGCGATTTTCACTGGCGTCAAGCAGAAGAGTATGCAAAATCATTCCTTGCCGCTAGATGGCGCCTAATGAAAACAGAAAGACCCCGATGCATAGGGTGGCGCTACATAACTTTAAGCTTCTAACACCCGCTTGAAAACACACTAGAAGAAGAGAGAAAGTTGACACGCTTGTTGTCAAAGAGCTTAGAATCACCAATCGATAGTGATTCTGTGGTCTTTGTTGAAGTCACTGGCGATTCAAACAATGTCGATGTCTCGTTTATCATACAGCACTTTTCGTTCGGATACCAGTGCAATAAGCTGCTCCACGTTCATATCGCCTCAGGGCATCTTCTTCAATGTGCGCTCGCATTGACAGTTTTGCGCTTGAGCGCCTCCAAGGGCTGTTTACTGTAACTTCAGCAGCTCCGTACACGTGAACAAAAGTGGCAATCTGATTGGTGGAGAAAGTTTTGACGTGGTGCGTCAAAACTAAAAAACAAACATGTGGCAGTTTTTTTTTTTAAATGTTGCTTTTACACCTGTCGTTTTGCGCATTGATGTGCATGGTCACATTGGCGCCCTTTATGTAGTCACGCGGCGTTAAACGTTGACCGAAAACGAGAACACGAAGTCTGCATGGGCCTTAAGAGCCCTATCATACACCTGGCACAATAAGAGGCAAGACGTGTTTGGTGCGATTTGTTGCGATTTTCAGACCAGCAGAGCTGTAATGTTCCCATTTTGCGCCACAATGTTACAATAGCAAATCCATTTGCGCCACTTTGTGTCTAAAAAGTGAGTGTGTTAAGGCGTATTGGTGGCGCGTTGCTATTTTGAGAACCTGAAATAGACCGCACCACTGACCAACTGATATCTGCTCTACAGTCCAGCACAGAGCGATTTAGTCATGCACCTATGCAGGTTTAAATGCGTACACATTGCTTAATACACACAGGATATACAGCGATACACAAATATCTTTACATATGAAAACAATCAACGGATTAAAATGTTACAAAATAATTATTTTCTACATAAACATAAACACCACTGCCTCTTTGTCTCATCTCGGGGGGCTTTTTCAGTTTATTCATGACAATCTGCATTATTACAATGTTATTATGATGAGCAGTATTATTTATTATATTTACTTAATAAATCATACTTTAATGTCAAAATGCCAATTTTATATAAAAAAATTACTTCAATTTAACATAATTGAATATTAGATATTTAAACCAGAGGTGTTGTGAAAATGTTTACATGTGTGACTAAATGTAATGTAATGATTATTATAGTAACGTAACTGATTATTATCTACATAAATATAAACGTCTTGTCAGATCGTAACGAGTGTCAAGAGCTCCCGAACGTCTGCAGTCACGGCGAGTGTATCGACACACAGGGCAGTTTCCGATGTCTGTGCCACAACGGCTTCAAGACCACACCAGACCAGACCATGTGTATGGGTGAGTGTCTGACGCTACTAAAAGTGCTTCTGCTTTTGTGGCTGATTGTGATTGTGTGTGGTAACTCTCTGTATGTCTGTGTTTCTGGCAGATATCGATGAGTGTGACCGACAGCCGTGTGGAAACGGGACGTGTAAAAACACAGTGGGCTCCTACAACTGTCTGTGCTTCCCCGGGTTCGAGCTCACGCATAATAATGACTGCATGGGTAAGATTGTATGCTTTCAGGCCTACTATAATTGTTGCATTATAGATGTTTTCTTATATATCGCAATTAAAGTTACAAAATAAAACAGTAAAGCTTACATTACTGCTCATCGCTTGATTCTAATAAACATGAAAATGTAGCAAAGTTAAACGTCGACATTTTACGTAAACGTTTAACATTAAAATTAAACAACAATTTTGCATAAACTTTATGCCAATGTTAAAGCCAAAATGTAACGTCAAAATAAGACGTCAATTTATTGTCATAATTTAATATTAAGCATGTTGTGAAATATTTATATGTGATTATATTTTGAGGTAATATATACGATATAATGTCATAATTGAATATTAAACATTGAAACCAAAGTCGTTGTGAAATGTTTACATATGTGATTTTATTTTAGTTCACATTAAAATTAAATTGTCAATTTTACGTCAACCTTTAACGTCAAAATGTAACGCCAATTTTATATAAAAATTTTACTTCAATTTAACATCATAATTGAATATTAAATATTTAAACCAGAGGTTGTGAAATCTTTACATGTGTGACTATTTTAGTTAGAGCCAAAAGTAACGTCAAAAATTGACATCAACATTTAACATCAAAATATAGTCAAAATTTAAATGTCGAAAATGTAGCATCAGTTTTGCCTAAATTTTACATCAAAATTAAATGTCAAAATTTAACATCAAAATTTAGCCTTTTTTACATTTAACGTCAACTTAACAATAAAATTATATAAATATGATGTCAAAATATAATGTTATAATTTAATATTAAGCAGTGAACCCAGAGGTGTTGTGAAATATTTACATGTGATTTTACTTTGGTTGGCGTCAAATACAAATGTCAAAATTAACATCAAAATTGTCAACATTTAACGTCAAAATGTAATATAAAAATTTTATATCAATTTTACGTTATAATTGAATATTAAACATTAACATCAAAGCTGTTGTGAAATGTTTACATGTGTGATTTTATTTTAGTTAGCATCAAAATTAAACGTCAATTTTACGTTAAAATTGTGTCGACATTGAACATGAAAATGTAACGTAAAATTTTCATGTAAAATTGACATCAACATTTGACATCAAAATATATAGTATTTTTTTTTTGTCAAAATGTAGCATTAGTTTTGCATCAATTTTTATGTCAAAATTGAACATCAAAAGTTTGTCAACATTTAACAATAAAATTTAACATCAGAATCAAACGTCAACATTTATGTCAACATTTAACATTAAAATTTAACATCAAAATTAAACGCCAATTTTATGCCAATATTTAAAATCAAAATATAATGTCAGAATATAATGTCAAAATTCGCAGTCAATTTAATGTCATAATTTAATATTAAGCAGTGAACCAAGGTGTTGTGAAATATTTACATGCGATTTTATTTTAGTTAGCGTCAAATACAGATGTAAAAATTTTAGATCAACATTTAACATCAAAATATAGTGTAAAAAGATTAAGCCAATTTTGCAGCAAAATTAAACGACAATTTAACATCAAAATTGTCAACATTTTACATCAAAAATGTATCATCAAAATTTTACATCAATTTTACGTCATAATTGAATATTAAACATTGAAACTAAAGTTGTTGTGAAATGTTTTACATTTGATTAAATTTTAGTTAGCATCAAAATTAAAATGCCAAAAATGTACATCAAAATTGTCAACATTAAACAATAAAATATAACGTCAATTTTGCATCAATAAAGCGTAACGTCAATTTTACATAAATTTTTTACATCAATTTACATTTTAATTGAATATTAAATATTCAAACCAGAGGTGTTGTGAAATGTTAACATGTGTGATTTTATTTTAGTACGAGCCAAAAGTGACGTCAAAATTTTACATCAACATTTAACCTCAAAATATAATGTCAAAATGTAACGTCAGTTTTGCATCAATTTTACGTTAAAATTACATGTTAAAATTTAACAACGAAATTTTACGTCAACATTTACCATCAAAATGTGACGTTAATTTCACGTTAAAATTTTACATCAACATTTAACAAAAATGTTATGTCAACATTTAATGTAGAAATTCTACGTCAATTTAACGTTGTGAAATGTTTACATGTGTGATTTTATTGTATTTGTTTCCGGCAGATATTGACGAGTGCAGCGTTCATGCTAGCCAGGTGTGCAGGAACGGTCAGTGCATCAACAGCATGGGCTCCTTCAAGTGTTTGTGTCTGGATGGATATAACCTGACGCCGGACGGCAAGAACTGCGTCGGTGAGACTCAACCACCATTAATAAACATCGATACACTCCAATTTACAGGCTGCGTGCTTTACAGTCCTCAAACACACCGCTGTAAAAGCTTTCATTGATCAACAAGCCCCTCCAATTCATCCAGTTAATTAAACACCTGAACATCCAGAAACTGCCTGCAGGAAACCGCCTCAGTGTTTGCTTTCTGCTGCAATAATAAACACTTAGACTTATATTTCTATTTATTATGTTTTAAATAATGTTGCTGATTTCTATTCTAACTAATAATTTGGTTTTTAAACTATTAATACAAATATAATTTGAGGTTTTACATATTATTGCAATATGCTACATAAAATATTTATATATTTCTTAATTTACACACACATTTTATTAGCTGCACCTACTGTAAATTAATAAATAAAATATACCTTAATAAATATTCTTTAAATATTGGTTTCAATTAATAACGTATTATATTATTGAACTTTTATATTTTATATGATTATTATGTTTTATGTAATACGTTGCTCATTTCTAACAATAAATATATATTTTTTTTATTAAGTATTATTACATATATAATTTTCGGTTTTATATATTGTCTTGCATATATATTACATCAAATATTTGTATAATAAAAAACATTTTATTAGCTGTACCTATTGTCAATTAAATAAAAATGTTCATTCATTTAATATTGGTTTAATCAAAACAAGTATTATATTATTGATCATATTTTAAATTATGATATTTTATATAATATGTTGCTGATTATTAACAATAACTTCTAATAGGATTTCTATTAACTATTATTATTACATATATAATTTTCTGTATGAGTTTTATTATTGTATAATAATTTATTGCAAATATATTACAGAAAATATTTAGAAAATTATTATTTACATAAAATATTTATGATTAAACTGTACATAGTGTAAATTAATAAATACAATATAAACATGCATAAATATTCATTTAATATTGGTTTAAATGAATCGAGAAATATATTATGGAATTATCATATTTTATATTATTATATTTAATACTAAAATGTTGCTGAATTCTAACAATAACTTCTTTGATTTGATTTGAACTATTAATACACATATACCTTTAGGTTTTATAAATCATATTGCAAATATATTACAGAAAATATTCATGGAATTATTTACATAATTTTTATCTAATTAAAAAAAACATTTTATTAGCCGTACCTACTGTAAATTAACAAATAAAATATAAACATTCATAAACATTCATTTTAAATTGGTTTCAATGATTCCAGTATTATATTATAATTACATAAAATATTTATATAATTAATATTTACATAAAATATTTATATAATTATGACATTTTATTAGCTGTGCCTACTGTAAATGAGTAAATAAAATATAAACGTTCATAAATATTCATCTGAAATTAGTTTCAATGAATCCAGTATTATATTTCCAAAATGCTGAACAGATTCAGGAATTTTTCCACAGTATTTCCTATAATATTTTTTCTTCTGGAGAAAGTTTAATTTGTTTTATTTAGGCTAAAATGAAAGCAGCTTTTAATTTTTTAATAATCATTTTGGTTTAAAGGGCACATACATGAACCCTTTTTTAAGATTTTATATCACTACTATGGTTGTTCTGAGTGTGCCAGTCTAGGTTTAGATCAAAACACAATTCAGATTGTTTTATTATAATGTGTTAAAAAGTGTCATTTTGGGGGCGTGTACACAGATCGCTGTTTTAGGGGTGTGTTGCTTCACATGCAAATTAGTTTCGACTTCACGCCAATCTTAACAAGGGGGCGGAGCTAAGAGCGCCCCTGCTTTGTGTACGGAAACAGACAGGCAGACAGAGAGAAGCAACATGAGTGATAGGACCAGCATTCAGACGTACGTGTACAGTTTAGGTACGTTTTCAGGCACCTGGTCTTTAAAGATAAAACTCAGCCACTTAAGGGCGTACTCACACTATGTACAGTTGCCTTTGCCCGGGCAAAAGCACGCTAGTCTCCGCTTCCGTCTCCCCGACGGCCCGCGGTCTTATTGCATTCGGGCCTGAGCACGCTTACGTCATCTGATGCGCTGTTCAGTGTAAGACAAGCGCTCTCGGAGATTTCAGTGAGATTTCTTGATATGATTATACTGTTTTAGTCGTTTGATATGCAGTGACACACAGTCAATATTCTGCCGAACAGATCAGCCACTGCTGACACTCGTAAACAATCATAAAGTCCTCGTGCTGCAGGAATGAGAAGGTTTAATAGTTTACGACAGTGTGCGTTCATTAAACAGTAAGAATGATTAATAAATCCATATGAAACAGTCCCCAAAAGTCACGTCTCCTCTTCAGTTTGGGGCTTAGGCGCGCTTTGCACTCTCACTACAAGCGTACCCCGCTAAAGCCCAAGTGAACCGTGCTCTTCCAACCGGGCCAGGGCCGGCCAACTGTACCGTGCCTGAGCCCGATTCAGCGCACTTAAGTACGCCCTTAAGCCTCTGTTGCTCATTTCCAGGAAGACGATGATGGCTCTTGTGTTGAGCCTTGCATCCAAAACAGCGCAAGGGTGTTCCTTTGGTGGCATCGCTTCGACTCACACTAAGAAAATGGCTGACGTGAAACAAGAAACTTATGCAAATGTGGTAATGCGCGCCTGTCAATCAATATGGGTGGGCGGGGGGACCGCACTCCTACGTAAAGTTGCGGTCGATCTCAAAACCGCTCCAATTGGTCCACCGTTTTTATGTTGTTAAATTGAAAAAAAAGGACTGGGTGTGTTTATATCAGCCCAATATGACGGTCTATACACTATACCTACACATATGACTGTCCAAACAGCTTAAAAAGTAGATTTTTCATCAAAGGTGCCCTTTAATATTATTAGCCCCCTTAAGCAATATATTGTTTCTGATTGTCTACAGAACAAACCACTGTTATACAATATCTTGCCTAATTACCTGAACTTTAACCTAGTAAAGCCTTTAAATGTCACTCTAAGCTGAATACTAGTATCCTGAAAAATATAAGGAGGGCTAATAGCTCTGACTTCAACAGTACATGGCTTGAATGTGTGTGTGTTTGTGCCTTCCTGTCAGATATCAATGAGTGTGTGACGCTGCCGGGCGCCTGTCAGCCGGGAACCTGTCAGAATCTGGACGGCTCATTTCGCTGCATCTGTCCGCCTGGGTACGAAGTGCAGAACGACAAGTGTGTCGGTAAGAAACAGAGCGCAGTCGATTATGAACTCAGAGCGCAGCAGGAAACACTCCTTATTTACTCATAGCTACACGTGTGTGACCCGCGCTGACCGTCCCATCTGTCGCCAAACCTAATGGGTCATACTTTGCCCCCTATTCCAGATTTTTATCTCTTTTTTTCTCTCTCTCTCTCTAGATATCAATGAATGCAACGTGGAGCCAAATATCTGTCAGTTCGGCACGTGCAAAAACACACCGGGTAGCTTCCAGTGCATCTGTCAACCCGGATTCGTCCTATCAGACAATGGCCGACGCTGTTTTGGTAAGATACGCTCTTTAAAGAGTTACATTAAAGATGGTTTCCAGCAAGTATTTACTATCTTTTAACAATGAAGTTTTCAATGGTAATAGTATAGTAAAATAGCAATAGTAATAGTAAAAATTACAATAGTGGAAGGTTGTGGGTTCAAAACCCACTAGGTTACTACAAAAGGATTGTGCTTGTAATAGTGCTGCTTTAAATAAATGTATGTCAGAAGCAAGCAACACATTTCCAGAAGGCATATTTCTCTGATAATAAAAGTGGAAGGTTGTAGGTTCAGATCCCTTAATAAAGTCCCTCTTTTTAATAGTGTTACTTTTAATACGAATATGTCCTAATAAAAAAAGGTTGTAGGTTTAAATCCTTTTGCCTAGTTCAACATTAGAGTCCTTGTAATAACAACACTTAACAAAAACTCTGTCCAAAGCATGAGTCACATTTTTAGCAAGCCTTCTCTTTCTCGAAAAGTAGAAGGTTGTAGGTTCAAATCCCTTGTTACAATAAGATGGTCAGTTAAGGGAAAGGAGAGTATCATTAATTGTGGGTGAAACACATACGCAACCACACAATATCTAACTATATGCAATAAAGTGTTCTTATTTACAAAGATAGCGATATAATAAGTGCAAAATATGTATATAGAAAGAACAATAACTATTTACAAGAATATATTGAAAATTACAGACAAGAAATGGTTTGAACAGATAGATGGGAGAGTTGGAGAGATGAGACGCGGGTGGCGTCCAAACAATGGACATAAATAAAACAACAATCTATTCTATCAGCCCAACCTCTATCCTAACTATCCAAAAGAAAAATATATCAATATAGAAAAGAAAAATCTAACCTACACTAATATAAGAGAAAAAACAAAAGTACAGGGGGTGGAGCGCGTCCCTTACCTAGTGTGTCTAACAAAAGTGATATTCTAAGCTTGCGTGTGCACAATGTATGTTGCGCGACAATCGTACCTGTCCCACTCTCCAACCTCAGATGTAACACTGATGGTACATAAAATGGAGAATAGACAAATAACAGCGGACATATACCAAGATCTAACACGCAATAATAACGGATTGCAAATTCACTGACAGACAACACAACACAGAAATTCAAGTGTCCCGGGGTCTCACGAGTAGCGTCCTGTCACCACTTTTATGCCACGATGGCAGAGGCTGTAATGGAGACCGTGTAACGAGGGGGGACAGTAAAAAATATATGTATTCTAAGTGGAAAGTTGTACGTTTAGATCCCTTAATAATGTTCATCTCTTTAATACCGTTTCTTTAAATAAGAGTGTGTCCTAATAAAAAGGTTGTAGGTTCAAATCCCTTAATAATGTCCTCACTGTAATTAAGAGAGGACACATTTTTTATTTAAAAAAAAAAAGAGTGACCTAAGTGAAAGGTTGTAAGTTAAAATTGCTTAAGACTGCCTCTCCAATAAATGGTTAATAAAAAATGTGGAGGGTTGTAGGGTCATATCCCTTTTTTAACTACAACAGGGTTTAGCTGTTTTTACTGGCACTAATAATAATGCCACTTTTAGTAAAGTGTGTGCAAAGCATGAAGCGCATTGCTAGCAAGTTCTTTTTTCCTATCTGAAGTGAAAGGTTGTAGGTTCACATCCCTTTATGACCGGCCCAGTAATAATATCACATTAAATTAATGTAAGGACTTTAAACGTTTTTAGTGTAGTTTTTTTTCTCTTTGTACAACGAAAGTGAAAGGTTGTAGGTTCAAATCCCTTTGGTTACTACAACAGACTTATCTTTGCAATAATAGTACTTTAAAAAGTATATCCAAAGCACACAACACATTTCCAGCAATTATTATCTTTCTCATTAAAAGTGGAAGGTTATAAGTTCAAATCCCTTTGCTTTCTTCAACAGGTTTGTTCTTATAATAATTGCACTCTTTATAGAAATGTGTTTCAATCAAAGTGGAAGGTTGTAAGCTCAAACCCTTAAGGATTGTCCTTGTAAAATGTTGCTTTGAATAAAAGCATGAATATGTTTTTGTGTCCTCAGACACACGTGAGAGCTTCTGTTTCACACGATTTGAAGCGGGTAAATGTTCAGTGCCCAAACCACGCAACACAACTAAAGCCAAGTGCTGCTGCAGTCTGCTGCCGGGCGAGGGATGGGGCGACCCCTGCGAACTCTGCCCACGAGATACCGAAGGTCAGTCACAATAAAGAATCATTCATAATTAATAATAAATTATATATATAATTTTAAATGAACTATCAAAGCGTAACATGTCTGAATATTTCCCATGTTTTTGTCCCATTCGCTCTGCATGGCAGCTGCGTTTCACACGTTGTGTCCCTACGGTCATGAGGCCGTCCCGAAACCCGAAGGACGTGAGGGTGAGAAAACCAGCTCTATTTTTCCCAACTAAAGCACTCATCCTTCCCAGAATTAACCCCAGTATTAATGTCATCTCTTGTATACACAGACATGAACGAGTGTGTAGAAAACCCAGGAATCTGCGGGAATGGTCTGTGCATTAACACTGACGGTTCATTCCGCTGCGAGTGTCCGTTCGGATACAACCTCGACTACACGGGAGTCAACTGCGTGGGTGAGTTCACAATAAAACTACACCTCCCAAAGTATGCAAAGGTTTTCTAGCGTCAAGCGTTTTCACTCTATTCATTGAAAGTGAAAGGTTGCAGGCTTAAATCCCATTTCCTCTCCATAACCCAAAACCTCTTAAGTTGAAGGTTGTAAGATCAAATCCCTTCAGTTATAGTAAGGATGTCCTAGTAAAGATGATGTTATGGTTAAAAGTACGTCCTAAGCATAGAGTTGCCAGTGCAGTACTTTCCTTAACGAACATGGAAGGTTGTCGATTCAAATCCCTTATGTTGTCCTTTCAATACTGTTACTGTATGGATGTTGCTTCAAAAGAAAAAACACAGAAAAAAGTTGAACGTTGTAGGTTCTAATTCCTTAGATTACATAGATATATAAAAATGTTTCTGTAATGTCACTTTGAATAAAAGCATGTTCAAAAGCATGAAACTAATTCCCAGGAAGTATTTTCTTCTTGCCGAATGAAAGTGGAAGCTTGTTGTTTTGAATCCCTTTGATTTGTACAACATTATTATTTTATACTAAAGTTGAAGGTTGTAAGATCAAATCCCTTTAGTTATAATGAGGGTGTCCCAGTAAATATGGTGTTAAAAGTATGTCCTAAGCACATAAGTTGCCAGTGCAGTACTCTCCTCAATGAACATGAAAGGTTGTAGGTTCACATCCCTGTAGGATTATCTCTGTAGTAATGTTCCTTTCGATAGAAATATGTCATAAGTACCTAAGAATACATTTCCAACATAGTAGTTTCTCTTTTCTAAAATGCAATGGAAGGTTTTAGGTTCGAATCCCATTGGTTATTGCACACAACACATTTCCAGCTGCTTTTTCCCTTCCATAACTCAAAACCTGTTAAAGTTGAAAGTTGTAAGATCAAATCCCTTTAGATATAATAATAATGTCTCAGTAAATATGCTATGGTTAAAAGTATATTCTAAGCATATAAAGGTTGCCAGTGCTGTACTTTCCTCAATTGACGTGAAAGGTTGTAGGTTCAAATCCCTAATGGCCCGTTTCCACTGAGTGGTACAGTACGGTACGGTACGGGTCGGTACGGGTCACCTTTATCAGGCTTGCGTTTCCACTGCAAAAGGGTACTCTTTTGATGGGCGTGGTGTACGACAGAAAGTTTGTCGACGTCATTTTCCCTCGAGGACATGTCTACAGTAAAGCTTTATGGGTCGTTCAAAAATCATACGAGAAGCACTTCTCACAAAACAGATGCTTTATTATACACATAAACACTGGTGTAAAAATGTCATTACTGACTGAACATGATCTGATTATAACTGCAGATCATTGATGCGAAATAGCCTACGGTCCGCGATTATATTAAATAAATAAATAAATGCTGCATATATGTACACACAGCCCGTACAGTCTCCGATGTTACCAAATTACAGAAAAACTGCACACAGCAGACATGTATGCCTCATTTAGGTTCAAAAACAATACGAAATATAGCCCCGTCTGTGCAAACCTCTCATCTGTGTCTGTAATCTTCACCAGTACATGTAGCTTCTCTGTCATTATTCTCTCGTTAGAGAGTAACTCCGTCATTCCCAGTTGATAATAATCCAGGTTAGGATCTTTGTTATTTTAAATATTGACGCGCACGCGATCGCAAGCGACAAAGCGAAAGCACTCGCGCTCGCGCTGATGGGCTCGTAACCCATAACAATCTGCTCTTCTCTCAGCTCTGTGTCCGTTCAAGACGACGACAATGTTTGTTTAAGCTCGGGTCGACCATGGCTCGTTATTATATGCTGATATTATTTGAAGCATTGTCTCTCGGCTGTGTATTAAACATGGCGGGTCTTTTGTTTTCATTCTGCCTGAAGCGTGAGCAAATGACGTCACTCTGTAAGCCAATGGCGTTCAGCTGCGCCTCTAGCTCCGCCTTACAGCACCCTTTCTGGGTTTGGTACCCTTTCGAAAGGGTGACCAAAAAGGGGTACGGTACGGTTCAGTTCGGTACGCTTTTAGACAGTGGAAACGGCCTTAAAAGCGTACCGAACCGTACCGTACCGTACCGTACCACTCAGTGGAAACGGGCCATTAAATTGTCCTTTCAATAATGGATTTGGATGCTTTGGATGGAAATACGCCCTAAGGATGTAAAAATATATTTCTAGCATAGTAGCTTTACTTTTCTCTAATACTGTGGAAGGTTGTATGTTCAAATCCCATTGGTTATTACAAATGTCCGTCCCCCATAATAGTTGATTTTAAACCAAAGTATCAGGCAAATGTTGAGTTACTGCACCTGTAACCGCAGCTCCTGATCCAATGGTTTCTCGTCTTCACAGACACCGACGAATGCTCCATTGGAAACCCTTGCGGAAACGGCACATGCTCGAACGTTCCCGGAGGTTTCGAGTGCTCCTGTCAGGAGGGATTTGAACCTGGACCCATGATGACCTGTGAAGGTATGGCCAAGATATGAGATTCAATTAAAAAAAATTGCAACGTCACACATTTTACAGATATGAAAAAGTTTTTTTACACATTTCTTAACAGTATAAATCTAAATTTACCAGTACTGGGTTGCAGCTGAAAGGGCATCCGCTGCGTAAAACATACGCCAAAATAGATGATGGTTCATTCCGCTGCAACCCCTGATAAATAATGGACTAAGCTGAAAGAAAATGAATAAATTAACATAAATCCAAATATTCTTACAATAAAACGTACTAAAAATATCCAAAAAGAGTAAAAGTATCTCTTGAAATATATATTTTTTTAAGTTTGCATATTTTCACAACAAAATATAAATATTGAAGCAAGTAATGCCATATATACAGTCAAAAACATTACATTTTAAACCACAAATATTAAAAAATGTCCCTGCAAAATCCTGAGACTGAAAAAAATGTATTTATTAAAGCACAATTTAAGAAAAACTATAATATAACCATAATTTGTTACAGTTTTTTGTAACAATCTGCTGCATTTGAGAAAAGCAGTCAAACTCTGTTATTTTAGGCCACAAATATTAAAAAATTGTCCCTGAAAAATCCTGAGGGGGCTGAAAAAAATGTATTTATTAAAGCACAATATTTTTAAAAACTATAATATAACCATAATTTGTTACGTTTCTTGTTACAATCAGCTGTATTTGAGAAAAGCAGTCAAACTCTGTCATTTTAGGCCACAAATATTTAAAAAAATGTCTCTGTAAAACCCTGAGAAGACTGAAAAATGTGTTTACCAAAGCACAGTTTAAAATATTTTACTATATAACCATAATTTGTTACGTTTTTTTGTTACAATCTGCTGTATTTTGTGTGCAGACATCAACGAGTGTGCGGTGAATCCTCTTCTCTGCGCTTTCCGCTGCGTCAACACCTTCGGCTCATACGAGTGCATGTGTCCGACGGGATACGTGCTGCGGGACGACAACCGCATGTGCAGAGGTGAGATCAAAAAGCTGCTATAATAATAATAATAATAATAATAATAATAATAATTTTTAAAATTTTCTTAATACTGTACTGTGATTGTATAATTTTTGCATTATTTATAATTAAATAAAAATACAGGGCATGTTTGGCTTTAAATAAACACTCATTCTGTGTGTTCAGACCAGGACGAGTGCGCTGAAGGTCTGGATGATTGTGCATCCCGAGGAATGGCCTGCAAAAACCAGATTGGCACCTTCATGTGCATCTGTCCGCCCGGCATGACACGACGCCCTGATGGAGAGGGATGCATGGGTGAGAAACCAGCATGTGTGTGTGAGGTGTGAAAGTGTCGAACACGACTAAAGGAAAGCTCTAAAGATAGAACTAGTCCTCTGTGATGTCAACTAGACATGGGACGATAACCGTAAGTCAAGGTTTTCATACCGCCCAAGCTTTCTTAAATACCATTTCAAAGGTATCTGTACATTTTTTTATTTACAGTGTTTTTTTTTTAGGTGTAAATTGTAAAATCTGTGTTTTTGAAACAAACGAAGACCGCAAAAGTCAATGATTCACTTGAATTATTTAGCCTGACATGTTTACTGCCGTAAAATACTTTAAATGTTTCTCAAAAAAAAAATTGTGTTCAAAGGGGAAAAAGGTTTTGTTTTTTCGCCAGACATTTAAAAAGAAAATATTTTAGAGCAGTAACCACAATACTGTCATACTGTGAAACCGTGATGTTTTTATCCAAGGTTATCATACCGTCAGAATCATATACCAGCCCATGCCTAATGTCAACAGAAAATTATTTAAAGCAGAGATGCCCAAAGTTGGCCAATGGTAACCTTTGATTTGGCCAACCATCCAGTCTGAAAGGGCAGAATTATGAAGATGGTTTAGAGACTGTCATTTCTCATTTAAATGTAACCTCTTTTGTTTGTTTGATTTATTGATTAGCTACAAAAATAACTAACTGAAATGAAATGTTTCAATCAAATGTTGTAAATAAATCAGATTTAGTTTTAAATGTTCGTACTGTCACCGGACAGAGAAGACAATGCAGAGACGTCAGTGAGCAAATGAAGGCAAAGGCAGATTCTGCTTGACTAGCGTATTCAGCATTGAACACCACTGTGTTCTTAACTGTTTTGGTTTTTTTTTTATCGTAATAAGTTATAATAAAAATTTAGACTGCATTAATACTAGGGATGTGCCGGTTGAAAATCGGTTAAAATATGTGAAGATTTAAACGGGTACAATTGTTAAATGAATCGCGATACACGTTTGAACAGAGGGGGCGCCGTGTTCACGTTTGAATCAGCTCGAGTCAAGGATTCAAAGACGTTTGACTGTAGCCCATTCGGTTCAAAAGTTAAAACGATAAACATAAGTGAAACTTTGGACAAGTGGTTTCACTAAAGAGTTTGAGACGTCAGGTTAGCAGTGGTTCATGTTGCTATTGCAACAGGTCTTTTTTGCAGCCAGGGACCAGTGTGAAGTAGGCTGGTAATTCGTCTATAGGAACTCTATTGGAAAAAACAGCTTTGCTGCTAAGCCCCTAATAATGTAATAAAGTAATTCAGTCACTTGTTTATAGTATTCATTTAGGAAAAATGAACATTTCTACTAAAAGCATTTTTTGTGTTTGCATTGGGCTCTTTATTTTGTTAAATGCTTTGGCGTAATTTTGTAATGTGTACAGTGGTTCTCAAACTTTTTTTCACCAAGTACCACCTCAGAAAAAAATAGTCTCTCCAAGTACCACCATAATGACCGGTCCTGAAAATCGGTAGCACAGTAGGCCTGATTAAGCAGTTATAGCGCTGCACACTTCAAATACGCCGCGGATTAATTATTATTATTACGAATATTTATTATTGTCAGCCACTTTAAACATTCTGAATAGTTTGACATTAACACTGCACTGTGCTTTCATACTATACAGTACGCTTAAAAAAATGAATAAAATGTGCTTTTAAAGTTAATAAAAAAAATGGCACTGTACCTTAAAAGTCAAAAGAAAACTAAAAAGTATTATCATAAAGTAGCCTATTCATCAAGTTCTTCCCACCTCATAAGTGAAGTTTATTTATAAACTAATTTAGAGGATCAATTGCTGATTATTGCTTGCAGCTGGTCCCGCATTATTCAATTTATGATTCACCAATCAGACGACTCCTAAGCCACTATATATACCCTAAGTTCCATATCACAGCCATCGTCATTTTGAAGACTCCCCCCTTCAACCCCTTCTCCTCCACCTTTCCTAGATGGGTGGCACGGTGGCCCAGTGGTTAGCACTGTTGCCTCACAGCAGGAACTTCACTGGTTCTAGTCCCTACCAAGCCAGCTGTCGTTTCTGTGCGGAGTTTACACGTTCTCCCCGTGCTCACGTGGGTTTCCCCCGGTTTCCTCCCATCTTCCAAAAACATGCAACTTAAGTATATTGACTTATCCTAATCGGCACCACAGACGTGCTGCTAGTAAGTAGTTATCTCTTCATAGCAAGCACTATCCGTTCATTAGCTACCCGCAGGGGAGGTCTCCAGATCTACCTGAGCTCAAACTCTCCTCTCGCCTTGCAAACGAGAGGCAGCCCTGGGCCCAAGGATCTAATGAGTTCAGGGCTCTCTCCCGGGACAGCATGCCAAACAAGCTTTATAATCAATCATCAGCTAAGTGTGAACTCTTGAAATATAGGCTATGGCTGCATCTGATACTTCCATACTATATAGTACGCTAAAATCAGTATGTGAGCCGAGTAGTATGTCCGAATTCATAGAATTCAAAAATCAGCATGCAAGAAGTACCCGGATGACTTACTACTTCCGGCGAGATTCTGAAGTGCGCATGCCATGCGATATCCCATGAGATAATTCATGAAAGGGAGTTTAGCGAAGCAACAGACGAGGGTAGGTCACATGACCATGACAAAATGGCTGATAAAGTACACCCAAATTCCATTCTCTCACACTCATACTGTAAAGAACGTACTTTTCTAAGAGACGAGTAGTACGTTTAAATTCAAATACAGTACCTACTGAGTAGCAGGCGGCTTCGGACGCAGCCTACATGTCACACTCTTTTTGAAATATATGTTGCATGTACATATGACTTATTTGTATTTCTTTAAAATGTAAACATTAACTTGTCTTTTAAACATATGCACTGTATTCGCATATTTAAATGAGTATTTAGGTCTGCTTACTGCGCGTTACAGTAGACTGTGTGAGAGAAAAGCATCAGGATATAAAAATACGGGACACGCCCCCAACAACCGTAACAAATATGAAGAGGAAATTAGCCTCAAATGATAGAATACATAACAAACATTTGAAAATAAAAGGTTTAGTCTATGATAATCAATTTACTGATCACATCACCGTTATCATATGTGTCAAAGGGTTTAAAGTGTGTTCAATGTTAACTTTAATTATTCAGCAATTCCTCAGTGTACCACTAGAAGGAAGCCTGCGTACCACTAATGTTACATGTTGTTACAAACTCTGATGTTAGTCTAGGGTAAAAGGAAAAACATTTAAAAGGTGTGGTCATTTTACAGTGTGTTGGGTGGAAACCAAAACACTAACAACGGAACTGCCAACAAAAGTGATTTAAATGTACAAAGAATATTGCCAATATATTTACAAAAGGAATATTTACAACAATAAATGTAATAAAGTATCAAAAAAATAAATGTTCAACTCAGGAGTAAGGGGATGATTGTGAAGCCAAACAAAAGAAAGAAATATAACAAAACAATTCTAACTTATAAACAACCCTTACCTCACTAGAACCATGACAATAATAAAAAAAAACATTCTTCAGCGTCATGCGTCATATTCTTCCCTATGCTCAACTACCAAAAACAATAAGTACAAAAGTGGCGTTCACCTGTTGTCTTAAACATTACATTTCCTACATGGGTGCAAAATGGAAGTCGTACGACATCTTCCCTATCCCCTTACTCAGAGGAAAAATGAACTCGAAATGCTCAGGGTTGTCAGGAATGAGCCAAAAGTAACAAACAAAGGAACGAAATAAAAATGCACAAAAAAATCACAAATTTCTCAGAGGGTAAAAATGATGCAAAAGAATTTTACCCAAACGAAAGTTCAGCAAAAATAACGAAAATCCAAATTAGGTCAGCAAAAAAAAAAAAAAATCACACAAAAACGAGATCAAAGGAAAAATGCGCTTCCTCCGCTTTTCCTGGCATCCTTTTTATATGGAAGTGCCACGTCTGCAAATGATGATTGACTGGTCTCCTGACCAATCAGCTGTCATGAAGGCAGGCCTAAGAGAAATGAAAGGGACAGAGATAGCGAGAGAGAGAGAAAGAAATCGAAAGAGAGAGAGAATGGGAGGCAAAACACAACCAACACACGGCTACAACCGTAACACATGTACCACAGTTTGAGAACCACTGCTATAGCATATTTTGCTAGTGGTCAATAGCGTGTGTCTGAGCTCTGATTCACCTGTGTGTTGTGTATTGTTGTTTTTGTTTTCAGACTTGAACGAGTGCCGCAGTAAACCAGGAATTTGCAAGAACGGCCGCTGTGTGAATACGGTGGGCAGTTACCGCTGCGAGTGCAACGAGGGCTTCGAGGCCAGCGCAACAGGCACCGAGTGCATCGGTAAGAGCAAGCAGACATCACGGCTCGTTGACTTAACATGTAAATCGCTCGCGCTCGACGCTTCTACCGCGTCTGGTGTGAACACAGCATTATGCAGATGATGCACGCACAGACTGTACGAAAAAAACAAACAAACAACCGCTACCTTGTTACCAACCGCTACCGTGTTTGATTCTGAAATGTATTCGCTTGCTGCAAGAAATCTGGTCAGGTCCTGCAGCAGAGCCCTACCTAAGAATGCTCGTAAGCTCGTAATGCTGCGAGACTGACTGTGCTTTTTAAGTTTACGATCAGCACACTTGACGATTGGCTGAGCGTTGACCAATCAGAATCAAGTTGGGGTTTAAGGGCGGTTGCTGAGGTGCTGAGGCGACACAGAGCCGGTGTCACACCATATTCGGTGACCGTCGAAATCTGTGACCCTTTAGGGCGTGTTGCGTAATCTACGCGAACTGCGTACAGTCGGCCTTTTAAACCAGCGACGGCAAAGTCTGTGGAAAACATTTGTTTAGAATAGCTGTTTATGCGGATTCAGTGCATAAATGCTTACTTACTCGCCCAGAACACACGTGTTGTTTACATGTGCGTCAAATATAGGCTACAGTACGTGCGAGAGCCGTGCACGTTTTTAAAACGTTAATTTCTCACTGTTTAGCCATTTATGTATTATATTAATATTATTATATTAATAAATATTAATTCTATATCCAGGGGCGCCGCTAAGGGGGGTAAAGTTAGGACGATTCTAAGAGCCCATGCACTCTAGGGGCCCCCAGAGATCTGCTTTATAATTAATACCAATACTATAATGTAATATAAATTATTAACGTATCTCTAAATTACAAGTAAAACAATTTATTAGAAAAAAAACGGCTTATATCTGCCTCTCGTGTCTGTCACTGTCAAATTGCACCCCCCTCCTTTCACTGTATGGTTCAGTCCGTCAGTAGCGGGAAGAGAGTTGATGCTTTGAGAGCGATCGTCAGGTAAACTGTCAAAGCAGCGATGGTTAACACAGATTAAATCCGGTCATCAAAAACGAAAAGAGAGGCTACAAAAGCAGAGAGAGAGAAAAAGGGACGGCAGTTGCTATCACAGTTTTTTGAAAAGAAAGGTAACGTTATGTCCATTCACAGAGCTTTTTTTTTGCGGTAATGATAGCGCCGCTAGTTTCATTTATTTTGCTAATGATGAGCTCTTTATATATACGCCCTCACTCGCTCTTCCCTACGAAGTTCCCCAAACTCATCTCCCAGTTGAAGAAGCAGGTAACTGAGATCCTGCCTTTAAAAATAGCATGTGCATTGCAGTCTGCGTTTAAGTATTAATTTCACCATGATATTAACTTAATTGTTGACGTGGCCACTATTAAATGACTGCTATTTTTCCACAATGTTGATTATGTAGAATGATATTAGTTATAACAGCAAAGCAAACATAAAACTGAAAGACAAAACTTTAAATATATCAAGTCAGGTTTCCTTGAAAGATAATGATCTATTTAATTTTTTTTGCCCAGTGGACCATTTCTAGTATTATAACTGATTAGTCAAACTCATACCATATCAGCAGAATAGTGTAAAACAATATCTCAATGTCCATACAGACTAGTTTTGAATTAATTATGTATGTTTTAAATATGTCATAGCCAGGATGCTCCTCAAGCCAGTCTTTTGAGCAGAGTAGAGTAGAGCCCATAGTGAATGGCGTAATTTAAATGTAATAAATCTGCAGAATTCTGTCTGTATTACTTTACTGCATGTACTCAGTTACACAAGCACGTGTGTAAACACACACACACATACAGATATACACACATACACATATTAGCCCCCCTTTATTTTTTAATTTTTTTAATATTTCCCAAATGATGTTTAACAGCAAATTTTCACAGTATGTCTGATAATATTTTTTCTTCTGGAGAAAGTTTTATTTGTTGTATTTTGGCTTGAATAAAAGCAGTTTTTAATTTTTTAAAAAACATTTTAAGGTCAAAATTATAAGCCCCTTTAAGCATTTTTTTTTCTCGATAGTCTACAGAACAAACCACTGTTATACAATAACAGTCTTATTTCCCTAACCTGCCTAGTTAACCTAATTAACCTAGTTAAGCCTTTAAATGTATAGAAGTGTCTTGAAAAATATCTAGTCAAATATTATTTACTGTCATCATGGCAAAGATAAAATAAATCAGTTATTAGAGATGAGTTATAAAAACTATTATGTTTAGAAATGTGTTAAATTGGTGAAAAAATAAACAGGGCTAATAATTCTGACTTCAACTGTGTGTGTATATATGCACATAAAAATGTAAAATTTTCAGTGAATATTTGATTACTGTTCCTTTTTTTGTACTACGTTTACATTTGAACAATAAATCATCTGCTAGCTACAGTCATGGTCGTTCTCTTACTAAATACTGATAAGTAGTGGACAAAATCAATAATAAACTGCATAGGTCAGTATAACTACATCGCGGACAAAGAGTTTGCATAGCTAGCTTGGTAGTAGGGGGCCCATCCTCATTTTTTTTCATAGGGCCCAAAATTGCTAGCGGCGCCCCTGACTATATCGATCACGTGTTGTTTACATGTTGGGCAACATCAAATGTAGATCAGTCTTTATTCTTTTATTCAATCTTTCTAATATTTGTAATATTTATTTTATAAAATTATACTTCTATCGATCTATCTCTCTC
>CAIGQQ010040348.1:408965-438472 GCA_903798035.1 Danio albolineatus | reverse complement strand
ATAGATAGATAGATAGATAGATAGATAGATAGATAGATAGATAGATATCTCTATGGATGAATGGAAAGATAAAGTCAACACTTGTGATGACAGGTGCATACACAGAATACAATATTTAAAGTTTAGTGAGGTTATTGCAAATATACAATACGATTATTGCATATATACAATATATATATATTTTAAAAATCTACGCTTGTGACAACAGATGCATATATACAATAGAAGTTTAGTGATAAATAACTCATGTGCCCTAGTTCAAATTGGTTTTGAACAGACGAGAAGTGTGTACTCAAAACTCGATACTTTGCACACCAGACGAGCTCATTATATCTGTTTGTTAATACTGTAATAAATGTAACAATATGCAGATGTCGCTCTGTGGTGAGGCGGGAATTTAAATTAAAAATTGAAAGCTTCTCAAAATTGTGTCATTTGCTTGATTTTGCGTTGAATTCTGTAATTGTGGAATCGTGAAATTCTAGAGACACTGCCTTATTAGACACAACAAAATGTGCATAATTGTTCCAAAGGCATGTCATTTTGGCAAATTATCACCTAATATTATAATACCTGATATTACAATATACCTCAAATGCTTTCCCATTAGATATGGACGAATGCTCTCAGTCGCCCAAACCATGTAACTTCCTGTGCAAGAACACCGAAGGCAGCTACCTGTGCTCCTGTCCCAGAGGATACATCCTACAGCCGGATGGCAAGACCTGCAAAGGTTAGTTTACAATTTATGGGATCATAAGACACCATTTCATGTGTTCCTTTGACGTTTGTCCATGTGCGGGATTCTACAATAGCAGGTACATTTATTATAAAAAAAACGAACAGACATTTTAATAAAACAGATTTGATTAATGATAAACGTTATCTCTAACTATGTGAAGTTTGTTTACAAACTAATTTCGAGACAATCACGTGCTTATGATTTCCCACGGCTGGTCGCACATTATCTAATCACGATCTCCCAATCATATGATTCCCCTTCTACTATAAATAACCACAGTTCCAGTACAAAGCTATCTTTGTATGGAAGAAAACTCTCCTTTCCTCCCCCTTCTCCTCCTTTTCTTAGATCAGGCGGCACGGCGGCCCAGTGGTTAGCACTGTCTCCCCACAGCAAGAACACTGCCAGCCCTGGTCCTCGCCAGGCTGGTGGGTGTTTCTGTGCGGAGTTCGTATATTCTCCCAGTGTTCGTGTGGGTTTCCCCCGGGCCCTCCGGTTTCCTCCCAACATCCAAAGATATACATAATCCATAACAGATTAAACAATTAAGGCACCGGTCTAACTCCCTTCCTCCTCGGGTGTTTCCCTTAGCTGCCGCAGCCGGGGAGTTTGAGAGCTACCTAAGCTCAAGCTCCCCTCTCGCTCTACAAACGGGAGGGAGCCCGGGGCTCGAGGATCCCTTGAGCGCAGGGCTCTCTCCCGGGACAGCATGCCAAACAAGCTTATATCAAATCATCAGCTAAGTGTGAACTCTTGAAAATGTGTTTTAGGAACATGGTGTCTTGAAAGTATAATGTGCGCATTTGTATTTAGAGACATTTTGTGATATTTGCTGATCATACAATTATACATTCAGCTTCAATTATCATGGAATAATTAAGTCTAAGTTTCGTCTACTGAGTTTACTCTACTAAATGAAACAAACGTTTGAATTGGGGATCTATTTTCGTTTAATTTGTCATGTCACATTTTTGAGAGACCATTTTCTGCATTATAATATATTTTTCATGAGAAAAAGGGAAAAAAATTAGCAAGACAATGTCAAATTTACTGTTCTGCCCATGGATACTTCATTAGGATAAAAGCAGTAACGTTTTTTTTTTTTTTGGGTTTTTGGTTTTTATTGGATGCGACTATGGCTTTATAAATGTATATTTTTGTTAAATAGCAACATTTTTAAAAACTTTAAAGATTTAAGAAGCTGCTGACAGTCAAAACGTGTCATCGATGTCTCGAGAACAGCGTCCATATTGAACCCTTGCGTTGTAATATTAAACGTGATATCAAACGTGTTTTTTTGTGTCCCAGATTTGGACGAGTGCTCAACCAAGCAGCACAACTGTCAGTTCCTGTGCGTCAACACGATCGGTGGTTTCACCTGTAAATGCCCCTCGGGCTTCACACAGCACCAGACGGCCTGCATAGGTGAGTGATATGAACTCAAAGCGCCCAGCTAGCACGCCTAGCCCCTCCAGTCTAAATAATTTAGCAGGTCATTTGGAGCTAAAATTGCCTCTATGCTTCATCTCGTAGACAACAACGAATGCAGCAATCAGCCGAACATATGTGGGTCCCGTGCCTCCTGCCTCAACAGTCCCGGCAGCTTCAACTGCGAG
The DNA here is from genome assembly GCA_903798035.1 of Danio albolineatus. Taxonomy (NCBI): domain Eukaryota; kingdom Metazoa; phylum Chordata; class Actinopteri; order Cypriniformes; family Danionidae; genus Danio; species Danio albolineatus. The sequence goes on along the minus strand of CAIGQQ010040348.1, from coordinate 436,114 downwards.
TGCCAGAAGGGCTTTTCTCTGGACGCCACAGGCCTCAACTGCGATGGTTGGTGTCCCATTTTGGTTTTTGGGGGATTAGCATCATTGTTGATCGATAGCTCTATTCGGACTTGCAATGGGTTACCGTATATGTAAACTTCAGGTAAAAGGTTCCGGTAACTGATGTTTTAGGTTAACCCAGAGTAAATTAACTGATGTTGGATGTACATTTGCTGACTTTTGATTAAAATAAATGAACGAATGTCCATCAAACCAATGCGTTCACACTGCAACCCGCGAGAGCGACAAAGTAGCCTGAAATTCATTTTTAATGTGAGTTGGCAGTAAGCTCTAGCAAAGAAGTGTGACTGTTTGGACATCAAGAATTGAAATCAACATTGTTATCAGCATAACCATCATAATGGTAATGAGATATGACGCAGTTCAACGGCAACCTATCAAACTGTAGTAGTCCACCGTTTAAGAGGATTCTAGAGAATGCAGAACAATACATTTTGGTTCCTATCAAAACGAAAGCGGTTGGTTATAGAGTGGAGGAACTATGACGTCAGCTTGTAGGCCAATCAGCTGCTAGCATAAAACTGGTTCCCTCGATAAAATCCCTATAGGATTTTCCCATAGGCCAGGGATCACCAATCTCGGTCCTGGAGGTCCGGTGTCCCTGCAGGGTTTAGCTCCAACTTGTCTCAAAACACCTGCCTGGATGTTTCAAGTATACCTAGTGAGAGCTTGATTAGCTTGTTCATGTGTGTTTGATTAGGGATGGAGCTAAAATCTGCAGGATACCGGACCTCCAGGAACAAGTTTGGTCAACCCTGCCATAGACTTTTCGAAGTTTGCAAATAATAAGCTCTGTGTTCAAACACTGTTCATTACAGTTATACGCTTTGTCCAGCCGGATAATCCTCACATGAAAATACAACTTTTAGCACTTTTGGGTCGTAAATGCAAACACAAGAGCTGAAAAGCTAGCATTAGGCTATAAACAGACTACAGTCTTCGAGGCGCTCGCCTGTGACGTCAGCACCATCCTGCTAGGACAACTCTTCAAGCTTATTTTTTAGAAATATGGTCCATCACAAAGGTTTAATCTGTTGGTTTATTATATTATAATCCACGCTATATATGATTAACAAACAAATACGCGAAAGACATAAACATGCGTGCATTTTGGACAGTTTTTACGTGGAAAATACATTTTGTTTTGCTTTACGGTTGTTGTAGAAGGTTTAAAACTGTATAAATGTGCCTACATAGTATCATAAGACATTTAGATAAGTGTATCGCTCAGGTGCATACAGCACGCTTGCCTTAGTAATACACGACAGAAACGAGGCGTGAGGGACAAGTCTATCAAATACCTGCATGTTCCATCATGGACACAGAGCCACATTCAATATTCTTTTTTTTTGTCACGAAGTACAGCGATAAACAGCCCATACAGTCAGATATGCTGTACATTTGGAGGAGGAGTGTGACAGAGTTGAATGTGTTCAGATGAAGAAAAAAAAACAATGAAAAAATCCTTTAATCACGTTAAAATAACAGCTCACTGGTATGTATTTTTACACATTTATTCACACTTTTGCATTACTGGGAGCAGGAAAGAGACAGACTGCACTGTTAAGCAGTAAGTTATCTTCTTAATATCGTTTAATTAATCTGTTCAGGCAGTCTTTACAAGTGAAGGCATCATCTACACACAGTATGAACTCCCAATTAGAAAAATACAACAAACTATAAAATATTATTAATGAAAATACTTAAATAACACACAAATCCTAATGCCCACTGCAAGCGGTCTGCGTTCCAGACCAGTTCAGCTCGATGACGTATAATGCCTTAGACGCCGCCTGTAGTCCCGTTTAGCAGCTTGATAGCAACCGTCTTTTAAAAGAAGCATAACAGATTTTTTTTAACAGTGTGAAGTAACTGATATGTTTTATGTCGTAGAATAAAGCGTGAAAGTATATTGAGGTTGTGTTAGCCACGAACCTTATTTAGGCGATTTAACTGAAATCCCATTGAAAAACCCATAGACTTTTGGACGAGGGAACCGGAACTGCTAAAATGCTAACTCGCTTCCGGGTTTTTGCATACAAATTGACGTCATAGTTCCTCCACTCTATTGCTATACTGGGTTTCCCAGTTTGTAGGATGTGCACAAATTAGCATCAACGTAAGAACAAGGCTATCAAACGTCTTCTATAATCAGCATGTTGAAATTAGACTAGCACCTAAACATGAACCCAAAAGCTTCACTACACAAAAAAAGCAGTGTTGTTGGCAGGGTGGCCAGAGCAAATTCTGACAGCGACGATGTAAATGCGCAGTAAAACTGAAGGGTTTTACTGACTGGAATCTTTTCGAGTGGGCGATTAAAATAAACAGATATCCGAGAGGAGATCAAGGCCCAATCCCAATTCTATTTTTGTACCCCTTCCCCTTGGCCCTTACAACCGAGAACTTTAGCGTTTTTTTTTAAAGCATGACGGTAAAAGGCGAACGCGGTTATGAATATATTAAAACATATGTTTGTTTGTCGTAAAAATTCGTAATAATGACAAAAAATACTAATTTGTGGATCTCCTTACCTCCGGGATCAGCTATCCTGACGCTGAGGCAGGTGCATTTTGGGGAAAAAAAAAATTCCCCTCCGTTTTAAGTGTGGTCCTGAAAAATCTTCGTTCGAAGGGGTGTATACCCCTTGCCCTTAGCCATACGCCTTCAAGCTAAAGAGAATTGGGACACCCCTACCCCTTGACGTGAACGCGCAAAATGAGGGGTAGGGGTAAAGGGGAGGGCTAAGGGGGAGAATTGGGGTTGGGCCCCAAGTCTAAACAGGTGGACCAAAAAATATAAGTATAAAAAAAATTGGATATGGGCCAAAGGATCAGATCTTTGCTTTAAGACTTGCAGTGTACACAGCCTACGTGCTTTCCCAGATGCCAATATTTATATTTCCATTAGATCCATTTCTATAATTTTGTTTTCCTACAGACGTTGATGAATGCGGTGGAAACCACCGATGCCAACATGGCTGCCAAAACATGATGGGAGGGTTTCGATGCGGCTGTCCACAAGGTTACGTTCAGCACTACCAATGGAACCAGTGTGTGGGTAAGTACTTGTATATGGACGACTCAACAAGAAAGTTGGCCATTTCTCATTTCTGCATCTTCCTTCTACCTAGATGAGAATGAATGCACTGGAAACCAGGTCTGTGGGTCGGCGTCCTGCTACAACACTCTGGGCAGCTATAAATGCGTGTGCCCGTCAGGTTTCGACTTTGAGGCCTCTGCTGGGGGCTGTCAGGACGTTAATGAATGCTCCATGGGTAATAACCCCTGCAGCTATGGATGCTCCAACACAGATGGCGGATACTTGTGTGGATGTCCAGGAGGCTTCTACCGAGCGGGACAAGGGTCAGTATTTAGGATGATCTGAAGATCGCTGTCATTGCAAGTTTGCAAGTTAACCTGGATTACCTAAGTTTCTTTGGTACCAAGGGCAGGAGTGTCTGGTTCTGCTCTCAAGCTGAAGGTCATCCCTTCACAGATTTAAATAGCATAATCCTAATGTCCTTAGTTAGTTCAGTAGCTGAAGTCTGTTGGAAGGTTCATTTTGACCCAACAGCAGGGCCCTCCAAGACAGAGTAAAGCACTTACTAGATCAAAATTCCAGCCTGGAAGACCTGAATTATTTTATTCAAGGTATATTTAACAGGGGTTGGAGTTTTCCGGGTTTCTAGATGTTTCCAAGCATTATGCAAGTACCTTTCTGACAAGTCTGGCGCCAAACTCTGCTTGATGTTGGTCCTCCCGAAAGACTAAATAATGCACTAAAATGTTTCACCTTTTCATTTCTAGGCACTGCATCAGTGGAGTGGGCTTTCAGGGTCAGTTTGGCTCTGAGGGAGGAGATGATGAAGAGTCGCTGTCACCTGAGGCCTGCTATGAGTGCAAGATCAACGGTGACCTGGGAAAGAAAGGCCGTCACAGACGTAATGCTGACGATAATGAGCTCAAGGTAATTTCAACTATGCACAAACGTAGACTGCCAACCCCGACCTTGACCCCTAACCCTAAATAAAATGTATAAAGCATTGTAGATACTTGGAAATGGAATGTCACACACATGTAAACGTACAAGATCGGTTTTCTTTCATATCCACTAAGAGCCACCTTCCTAATGTAGATTTTAATTGGATACATATCAGATATGCATCTAAAAACACATCCAATTCGCTTTGATTAATGTGTTAAACTTATGTTTTAACACAATGGGGTGTCCTTATGACACAGACATGCCTGTAAGGAATTTCTTAAAGTCAGAACTTGTCTTTAGATGGACATTTTTCCCAACATCAGTTAATTTGACCCAATTTTCAGCCCATTTTTAGATGTCAAAGGTCAACTTTTTCAAATCTTTTCTTCCGCCCTCAGGAGACGGTGAGCATGGCCAGCATGGACGTCCAGACCTCCATCCCCATGAACTTGAGTCTGGCGCAGCTCCAAAACAAGGAACCGCTTCTTGAGTTGCTTCCAGCCCTGGAGCCGCTCGAGCACCACGTGCGCTACGTCATAACGCACGGAAACCAGGGCGAACACTTCCGCATCCTGGAGCGCCGCGACGGGAAGAGCGTCCTGCGCCTGGGCCGGAAGCCACCAGCTCCAGGTTTGTACCGGCTGGAGATCGCCAGCCTTCGTCTGTTCGGTCCGCGCAAACTTAAGCAAATGGAGGACCAGCACGACAGCGACTACTTGCTAGGGGAAATCGGCGACGCACTGCGCATCAAGCTGCACATCCACCTGCACTGAGACTGACCCTTGACCCCCCGTGCCCTTCACTGCAGGGCGTTAGCTCTGAGAGACTGTGTCCATATACCGTCATGTTTTTATTTTTTATTTGGGGTTTGTTTTTATTTGCCGATCTTACATGTCAGCATTGATTTTCACCAAAGTTGGATGGAATCTAGCGTTTCCCAACCGTTCCCGAAGGCACACCAACTGTACACATTTTTAACCTATCCCCAATCGAACACACCTGAACCAACTCATCACAACATTCGAAGAGACTCCAGGACCTGGAATGAAAGGGTCGGATAAAGGAGACATCCAAAATATGTACTGTTGGTGTGCCTCCAGGAACACGGTTGGGGAAACTCTTATGTAAACACACAATGCCTTAAATTAGCGCACCCATTTGTACTGGAGGGACAATCAAAAAATATTGGAATGATCTCATTTTAACTATCATGAAATGACATTTCGGTCATTTGCACATAAAACGTTGCGTTGTAGACAATTAAGAAAGATGTTAACGTTACGTTGTAGACCAGGGATAACCAATCTCGGTCCTGGAGGTCCGGTGTCCTGCAGGGTTTAGCTCCAACTTTTCTCAAAACACCTGCCTGGATGTTTCAAGTATACCTAGTGAGAGCTTGATTAGCTTGTTCAGGTGTGTTCGATTAGGGTTGAAGCTAAAATCTGCAGGACACCGGACCTCCAGGAACAAATTTGTTGATCCCTGTTGAAGACCATTAAGAAAGATGTTAAAGTTGCGTTGTAGACGATTAAGAACGATGTTAACGTTGCATTTTAGACGATTAAGAAATATGTTAACAATGCGTTGTAGACGATTAAGAACGATGTTAACTTTGCGTTGTAGACTATTAAGAACGATGTTAACGTTACATTGTAGACGATTAAGAACGATGTTAACATTACATTGTAGATGATTAAGAAAGACGTTAACGTTACATTGTAGACGATTAAGAACGATGTTAACGATGTGTTGTATACGATGAAGAAAGACGTTAACGTTACATTGTAGATGATTAAGAACGATGTTAACATTGCGTTGTAGACGATTAAGAAAGATGTTAACGTTGCATTGTAGACGATTAAGAAAGATGTTAACGTTGCGTTGTAGACGATTAAGAAATATATGGTCACTCGCCTTGTTATCTCAATGCAAACTGGGATCAAAAAAAAGCTTATTCCATTCAGTATTTAGATTCATCAAGTATTGTACTGTTATCGAAGAAAACGGACTGCAGGAACTACCGCAATTTTTCAGGTTTAAGAGTCGAGAGTTCAAATCGTAAATGTTTCCTTTACTATGTGAGATTTATGGGAACTTCTGGAGTGTTTGCATGAGCTGCCACGTTGTGTTACCTCATTTTACACACATACACACACACATGTACAGCCGATAGGACAAAAGTGGTGCTAAACGCTCAATATTTGCACTGGGCCTCCACTGCGCGTTTAATCAGGGAAACTTCATTCCAAAAACGGCACCGGGCGTTTGAATATGCATGCAACGGCGCATCTGTGATTCAAAGCATTTTCTTCTCCATACATGCGTGCTCGAGAGCGTGTTTGACAAAGACGCACTCTGCAAACAGAGCACATGTGAATGGAGAATTGGAGGCCTGATGGGTCAACCAACCAGAGGCCGTTTTTGATTGCAGCTGGAGACGTGCGGCCTCGATGGTACATACGGATTGTTTGGTGAGCCATCCTCTAGAAACACTCCAGATGTGGACATGCAAACACACAATTTACAACCTGGGAAGGGGAAACCGACCCTCGGTTCTCTGTAAATCACAAGTTAACGGTGCTACGATTACAACTGTATTACGAACAAACTTGATTTGCGGATTGCGCAATCGTGACATTTACAACAGATCTCTTGTGTTGTTTTGGTTTTATTTTATTTGGTGTGATTGTCTTTTTTTGTACTGTCTCAATGCTGAAAAATCAATACTATCGAAGCTTGTTGGAAATTTTAATTGTATATTTTAAAAGTGAAATGTAGATTTCTTTGGTTTTGTTTGTATTTTTCTCTTTTTTTTGTATTCCTGAACATCAGGACTGCCAAACCAAATATTTACTTGTAAACATTAGATAAATAGCTTTAAATGTCTTTTCCTCTGATCAAATCATCCTTAACTAACTGTCGCTGAGCATCGTGACAGACGTCACTGTTTACAAGAGTTCGTCTATTGACAATTAAACACATCATACTGTACTTTATCGTGACGACCAGCAACATTGGACTGTTTTTCAAAGGCTGTGCTCTGAATCAAATCTTCAGGATGTTTTAATTTAAACAAAATGTGCAAACTACCCGATCCTGGTGCTAGAAACGGTTTCTCGAACATCTAAGTAACTGCACTGTACAACAGCCTGAGCTATATTTATGCATAACCATTGGTCTAACGCGGGGGGAACTTGTATACGTTCATATCTTTGTGTTAATGCCACTACATGTAAAAGAGCGAATGTGCGTGACTGTACTGTATATGTCAGAAATCAGCAGCAAACTTGAAATAATCAAGCTAGAGTTGAGTAACGAACTTCAGACCAAAGAAAACCATGTAGAAATATGATTTATGGAAATATGCTAATTACATATATATGACAAATAGGTTCACATTTGGATTTCACATATATAAAATATTATATATGCTAAATGTGTTTCAAAATATTGCAAAAATGTACCGTTTATATACATATCCGTAATTCCAATGGATGAAAAAAAATCTAATTTATTTATATATATTATATAGCCAATATAGTCAAAATTATAGCCAATATATTTGAACATATGTAATTCTGATGGTTTATATAGATATAGTGCAAACATTTTTGCAAGATTTTGAAATATATGTTGCATATTTGACCGTTTTATATATGCGAAATCCAAATATGAACTTATTTGTCATATATATTTTAATTCGCATATTGCTTATATATATTGCCATATATCTCATTTCTATATAGGAAAAGTGGATCGCTCAGGATAAAGTCAATACCATTGATAAGAGGTGTCTATGAATTTTGAGCCATAAAGATCCACGACCTGAGCATACGCCATTTCCAAATGCCTTGTTTTATACTGTTTTCAATTGGACGCATCTAAACGATCCGCACAGTGTTTGTGAACATCTGTACGAACCAACCAATGGCAATAAAACAACATGGGTTATATTTTTAAACCTTTGTCTTGCTGTTTGTCTGTATCCAAGGGCCATTTTTAAAGAGATTCATTGAGTGCATTGAGGTCGAAATGACTTATTGATTTCAGTACACTTAGGAAGCCGTAAGTGAATAAATTCAGGGTTTATTTCAGACAAAAAGGAATTAGGAAAATAGCCAATCTACTTACAAAACTCACAAAGCAACGCAGGGCTCCTCAGTTTCTTGGCATTTCAACACACTTTGAGCATCAGCTACAAATTCGAGACGACACGTTAGCAAAAAAGGGGAACTCCAAGTCTGAGTCGGGATATAAAAATAAAGCTTTTGGGTCGTTTCCAAATCTCTCTTAAATTCACAAGAGTTTCGGAGCATGGCAGGTTAGCAAACAAACCACAGAGACTCTTCCAGATATGACAACATATGGCTTATATACATATAGTCAAAAGACGACGAAAAGAGTCAACGATATGATCAAATCACACTCAGTTCGTAAAAGTCTTAAAGGGGTTTTGCTCCAAATCCAGAAAGTCCTCAGAAATATAAAGCACAGAGTTTAGGACGGGTTTGTTGAAGGCTGCAGGTGAGTTGGACATCCTAGGACTTCCCAATGATGCTGAACGTTTGTGTAAAGATGTAAAATCATCATGCTAAATACTAAGACATAATCATACTTAAATCTCAATCAGTATAGATGGCATTTTACTTTGACGCAATTGAAAACAAGGCCGTGATTGTGGCAAGAATTCAGGAAAGAGCAGAACAAAAGTGTTGATGTTTTCAATTGACTTTGAAGAGAGCGACGCCAAGCGTTGTCAAGCTGAATTGTGGATTTGTCGAGTTGGGTCCATTACTCATTAAAAAAGCTGAAAAATGTTTAACTTTACGCACCAACGCAGGCGTCAGCCAATCAGATCATTTTATGCAAATACTAGTGGAGAAGCTAGCCATTCAAGTTTGTGCAACACCAGAGATTAGCGATAGAATAGTCAAAATGGAGGAAAAGCTTATCACAGTTGATAATCACAAAGTGCTTCATGATCGATCTTTAAACACGACTACTATTAGTTTTGTGCCTTTTTGTTGTAGTCCGAGCTGGATGTGATTGGCTGTCACCATGACGATTGTGCCAATGAGAGCTTCAGATACGCTCTCCCATCAAGCGTTGAAGCCGACACCCCATGTAAACAGTGCGTAAACGGTTTGCAAAACCATTTCTTAACATACGTTGCATTTAATTAGTAAAAGAAACAAATCATGCGACCTAAGTTGCGCTTGAAATATTTAACATTTAAACAAATTTGATCACATAAAATATGTCAGAAGTTGTCACTTTTTTTGAAGTGTTAAATGTTCGTTAGTCGGTTCATTCTGCTGAAGTGGCCCCTGATAAATAAGGGACTAAGCTGAAGGAAAATGAATGAACGAATAATTGTTCGCTAAACTATTTGTTACATTCAATTAAAAAAATAATAATAATAATAATTGGTCACACTCTATTTCGATGGTCCGTTTGTTGAATTTAAGTTACATTGCAACTAATTCTCATTAGATTATAAGTAGACTGTTAGGGTTGGGGTTAGGGTTGGGTTTGGGGTTAGTGTAAGTTGACATGTACTTGCAAAGTTTCTTATAGTCAGTTAAATGTCTGTTGAATGTCAGTATCAACAGATATTAAGCAGACAGTGTACTAATACTCAAATGAACCATCGAAATAGTGTTACCAAAAAATTGCTACGTATGTTTTGCATTGTTCATTAAACCGTAGATTTATAAATGCTTTACGTTAAAATTAAAAAAGCGCAATACGTTTGTTAACAAGTTCGTTAATACGTTTACTTTTAAAATGTAAATAGTGTCGTGTAAATTCATCGCATACAACAATTTAGCAACAAATTTCTGTCCATATTCTTAGTTAAATCATGGACACAAGAATGATTTACATACAAATGTATGCAGCGATACAAATAGATGTTGAAATCATTTCATTTTTAGTAGTCCAAATTGTTTGCTAAACAAACTATTAAATGTAAAACAATAAGTTAATCAGTCCCTCCAGAGTTCGGCAGGGACTTTTTTTTCTATTTGCGGACTAAATTGACTGTTCTTGTGAATGTGTTTCTCAAAACTTATAGCATTACTTGCTTCGATTTTTGTGTTTTGTTGTGGATCTACAATATTAAAATAACCTATTAGACCCATTTGATCCTCAAAATCCAGGAGGTACTGATTTATCAATAGCTTATACATAAAAATATCAGAAGTAAACGTGCCCTGTCTTGTATTTGAATATTTGTGTTAAAAAATGACATAACTACCATAAAGAAAATTGACAGATCTTATAGTAAACATTATAAAGTTTGATGAAGAACAGATAAAATGTAAGGCCCAATGTTTCAAGTTCCTGGACAAAATCATATTTATGAATTTTTTCCATTATTGTTAATATTCAGTTGACTAAACAAAAGAATAAATGCACAAAAAGCTCCATCACAGCCCTTGTTTCCAGTTGCGTCGAATAAAACCATCTCCTAACGCCCACTGAAGAGTTTCTTCATGTCTTCTACAATTACAGATATATCCACAGTAATATTTACAGTGAAGGGTAGCAATAGTTCACAGTGAGTGTCACATTGGGCACCTTGAACCACCGACTCTATGCTCGAGTTGTCAAAAATATCGCTAAATATCGATACTGAAATATTTAAAACGATACAATCTTGCTTTTGAATAGTATCGATACTGATACTGCTAAATCTCTTAAGTTAATTTAGGTATTTTTCCTCATTAATAATATTAAGAGTTTCAGACAAGACTGCACTAATTTAGTTTTTACTAGTAATTCATTGCTTTTTGGACATACTTGGTGTAAAATTTCATTTGACTTGCTAAAACATTGCATTTATTACATTTATTTTGTATATTCTCAATGTTGTGGATTTTCTTGCGGTATCAAAAACGGTATCGAATATCGATATTTTTCAAGGTATTGTATCGAAGTTGGAAAATCCAGTATCGTGACAACACTACTCCGTGTAAATTCAGTATTGATCTCATAGACCATCCTGAGGAAGAAGAAGAAGAAGAAGCTACAGCTGAAGAAACTGACAACCCTGTTAACTTAACTTGGTGTGATGGGGAAGATGACACTCGTACATTCCATTAACATACATCCAATATACAGCTATGGAAAAGGGGCATAATACACCAAGAAATTAACATTCTCAATGTCATCACACTCGAGTGGTTGTAAACTTTCATGATTTTCTTTCGCTGTTGAACACTGAGGATATACTGAGACAATTGGATAAAATAACCATTGACTTCCATGATATTTTTATTTTCTTACTATGAAAGCCAATGACTACCTTTGTCCAATATTTTTCAGAATATCTTGTGTTCAACAGCGAAAGAAACTCTTGAGTAAATGATTGCAGAAGTTTGATGTTGAGGTGAACTGTTCCTTTAAGTGACCACTTGATAGTTCTAGATTCTGCTGATTTGCTAAATTCATTAGGTATGGGATAAAACTTCTGTTTTCCAAATTGTCAAAAGTTGGCCAGAATAGCAATGATTGTACTTGTGACTAATAACCATTGGTTATTCAGTTAAAACATTGGTAACCTTCGTCATTTTAAAAAAAATTAACTCTATTTTATTTATTTAGAACAGGAGTCACCAAACTTGTTCTTGGAGGGCCGGTGTCCTACAGATTTTAGCTCCAACCTTAATCAAACACACCTGAACAAGCTAATAAAGGTCTTACTAGGTATACAGTACTTGAAACACCCAGGCAGGTGTGTTGAGGCAAGTTGGAGCTAAACCTTGCAGGGACACTGGACCTCCAGGACAGAGATTGGTGACCACTGATTTAGAATTTGGAAGAAATATCATCAGCAGTTTAAAGAATGAAATTAAAATGAGCTTTAAATCAAACACAAAACTATAAATCAAAAATCCAGACAATAATAATGATTGTCGAGTGGTCTCTAGATTGTTTCCTTAGCTGTATGTTTACTTGAACCCTTACATAAATGTAGTATGTTGCACATGTGTTCCCTGGGAATCAAACCTAGTTAAAGGATTAGGTTGTTCACCTTCAGAATGAACATTTCCTGATACTTTACTCAGCCCCTGGTCATCAAAGAGCTTTCTTTCTTCAGTGGAACAGAAATGCAGGTTTTTGAGAAATCATGCAGCGGTTTTCTCCATATAGTGGACTAACATGGTGCTCGTTGGTTTGAACTTTTGATTTTTAGTTTTAAATAGCTCTAAATGATCCCAGATGAGGAATAAGATTCTTAATCTAGCAAAACTAATAGCAATTTTTAATAAAAATTGAATTTCAATAACCATTTGTGTTGTGCAAGTTACATCCAAACTGTAATACATTCAGTGCTTCCCACAGGTTTGAAATATACTTGCAATGGTATTCGGATTAAAACACACCCTTTACCCACAGCACATAAATAGTTAACTATATGCGACAGTCAAAACATAAATAGATTTTTAACACTATTTTATTATTATTATTATTTATTTATTTGTTATTATTATTTTATTATTATTATCTATTTTATTATAATTTTAAACTTTTTTTTCTACGTGTTAAAAAAAATAAACTGTTAAAATAAATAAAAAATGTCTACTATTTCGCTTTTATGCTATTCATAAACCATGTGCGCCAACTGACAGGTCAAATCTACTTCTCTCCATCTCTCATTCAAGTTCAGCTTGCTTTACTGCCATGACATTTAGTACAGTATTGCCAAAGCATTTTAGATGTATAAGATGAGTAATATATTAAAATCAAATTAATAAAATATACAGCAAATGAGAAATAAATGACAAGAAAAAGGAATAAAAACAGACAAGATCTCCATAAATTATAATAATTACAAGAATAAAACGTGTAGATTATTTAGATGAGACAAATGAGTTGATTACCCATTTCTGATGGTGTACAAACAATCTGCAGCCAATTTAGATGTAATTTCGTCCTCCCCGAGTATTTAGTAAAGGTTTTCCTGAGTCTATTTAGATTAAAGAATTAATTATGTAATGTCTCTCTCGTGGCTGTGCGCATAAAATTAACAACAGTTTACAAAACTAAAACATCAGTCCCGGTCATTTTATTAGATTTAATAGGGATATGCAGAGCACGTGAGTATTGACAGGTCTCGCGCACACAGAACGAGTACGAAGTACGAAACAGGAATAGGAAAGAAGATTTTCCACTACTTAAATCTCGGATGTTTGTTTTTAATCGGGCGGACACAAATAAAAATGTAAAACGATGATAATAATAGTAAAAACAATGGTGTCACTAAATATACTTGGGCGGCCGTTAATATATCTGGGCAGCCCGCCCAAGTAGTCTCTGTGTGGGAAGCACTGACATTGCAAATGACTCATCGCTGGCTGTCATTTATGTGAAAGTGGTCCCTTACCTTACAGTATTTCCATCTCAGAATTGTAATTGCATTACATAATAATGTGCTACTCTTGAGTTATGTTCACCGAAATAACTACAGATACTTTAACAATTAAATTGAACGAAAGGTAGGCGCCAATAGCCTAGTGGTTAGTGCGTCGACACATAGCACAGAGGTGCTCGCGGCGACCCAAGTTCGACTCCCGGCTCGAGGTCCTTTGCCGATCCTTCCCCTATCTTTGCTCCCCACACTTTCCTGTCTGTCAATCTCCACTGTCATATCAATAAAGGTGAAAACCCCTAAAAAATAATTATAAAAAATAAAAAAATTTAACGAAAAGTGTGCTGTAAATGTACATTCCTCAACGTTTACGGACTAAAATATTACTTAAAACTAATTTACACTACTGTATTACAGCAAAAGGTAACAATTTTTAACTTCATGATTATATGGTGTCATGGCTTTGCAATCATAAAAAAAAATGTCATTATAATGCAAGTCAATGGGGCAAAAACAGCCACTGACATAACGAAAGAGTGGTCAGTTTGGCCAGTGTATTAATGAAAGCTTTTTCCCAATATATGTTTCAAAATAAGATCTGTCACCAAACATCATCCCATTTGCTGAAACACAGAGAAAGTTGAGGCCAAATTAAGACTAACAAAATAAAAAAAATATCACCCCAGAGTGGATGGAAACAACAGCAGTCAGGGGTTAAACTGCAAATTAGCACCATAAAGGTCCACTATATGAAGAGAAATCTATTTTGTTTCTCTCAGTAACCCTTAATTATCTATGACTGAAGAAAGAAATGAGTGAGTAAATGACTAGTTCATTCTGGAAGTGTATTAATCCTAATCTACAGGATTGGGAAACAGCTCGGGTTAAGGCTGCGGTGTCCATCTGTGCCTGGATGTCCACTAAACCAAAGCGTAATCAAACTGGCCCCGCTCGAAACCCTCCTTATGGTCAGTCCAGGAGGAGGCAGGCATGCGGCTGTAAGGGTCCAGCAGGATCCTGAAGCAGCGCACTAATAAGAAAATCAAAAACAGCATCAAGAGACCCACAAATGCGAAAGCCGTCCTTTGCTCCGCGTCCCCGCCGAGAGGAGGGCTGCTGGGGGCCCCGGCAAATGACGGCCCCGCGGACAGCAGCTCATAATCCAGCGTGGACACATCGCTCATCCTCCAGGGATGCCCAATGCAGAATTTACAAGCGCTCCGGATGGTGGGCTGAACGGCCAGATTGGTGCACAAAAAACAGGCCAAAGTCAAGACTTGTGACCGCGTGACAGACACTCAAAGTGACACAAGTGGAGCAATCCAGGGTCAGAACGGCAGGACGGTTTATTTCAGACCCGTCACATTGGAGAGGCGATTAGACATGACAGAACGAGCTGCCGCAGAGCATAAAAAAAGCAGCGTCTCTCGCAGTAGGGATTGGGATAATTGGTTGCAGATGGGACCGTGGCTTGCAGGTGTTGACCCCGCGTTGGGCGCCAACTCACGCTAAAGTGACAAGTTTCCCAATTCTGGCTGAAAGTGCCAGACGAGCATTAAAAGAGCCACGTTTGATTAGCTTGTGTGCATTTGTGGAGTCAGAAACGATTTTCTTGATGGTCTCTGAATGTGTTTTTTCTTACAGAAACGTCTTGTAGGGCTGGTGTTATCGATGGTGTAGGGCGAATGTCTGGATCTGATGTAGGCGGATGGCTCGCAGTCCACACTGATGACGCCTTCGCTGCTGCAATTTTGGCTTCTGGTCTTTTGTACTTCAGCCTGTAAACATAAAAACATTCAGCATTTGATTCAGCTTAATGGAAGGAGCACCAACTGTTCCTACACAAAACCTCAAAGTGAAGAGGTGTTACATGGTTTAACAGACGTGTGTTTGAGTAAAATGTTTTAAGGATTTTTTTTTTTTTTTTTTGGAAATACAGTATTGATCTAGTTTGATCAAGGTGTTTAATTGAATGATGGAAGAGAAACAATTAAGATGCCTTTTAAAATATAGGTGACAACTAATTATTTTGTCTGATTGATCCGTTTACCTCTTCGCTTATATACTTGTTACATTATGATGTATGCATTGAATTGAAGTCATTGTTAAAGAATAGTGTTATTACCACAGCTGATAAACATGAAAACAAGGTTTCTGCAGATATCGTAATGTCACATTTAAGACTTTAAGACCTCTTTAAGACTTTAAGTATTAAATTTAAGACCTATATCACAATATCAAAAACACGCATACACAAAGAGAATATACAAAATGACAAAATCAGTGGTAAAATAAATTAATTTATGAAAATTAGGGCTGTGCAATATGGACAAAACAATCATATTGCATTTTTTTTGGAACGAATATTTTATTTATTAGATTTTATTTGCAATTTTGGCAACTATTTTTGCTTTAAACAAGCTACATACATGAATTTTAAATGTATTCAGTGCACAAGTGCATTCCAAAACATTTCACAATGAAGTAACAGTATTAAGTTTAATAAATAAAACTGTAATAAAACTATTTTTAAAACAGACAACATAAAATTAATTAACATTAACCAACCTTAGCTCTAGGTAAAAACATACTGTACACAGTATGCTTGTACAGTAAACAAAACTGCTTGATAAACAAAACTCTAATTAATTAAAAATAGACAACATGATAAAATAAAGATGATCTAACCTCAATTCCAGTCAGAACAATTAAAAAAACTAAATAAATGTAAACAAAACCACCTATTCGGATTCTCCTGCTGAACTTTGTCGTGTGCGGAGTGAGCTCTGATTGGTTAACATCTTTCTCCTGCTCAGCTTAGCTGTATAATTGTCCGGTGTGCTGCATCAGCTCTGATTAGATAACATATTAGACTCATGTGCACAAAAACGTAAACAAAAATCAAAATAAATTAATAGTTATAAAAATCACAGCCTTACGCGGTTTAGAAATTGCATGTGCTTAAATCGAATTTTTTTTGCGATTGAGATTACCCGCGATTGCAAATTGAACAGTACCAAAGACAGGTTAGATGCACCATTCAACTACAGAAAAACAAACATCTTAAAGCTGATTTATAATTTCGCCTGGCGCTGCATCAGGCGAATAAACAAGTAGGACGTTTACAGAACGTCATTTTAATATCGTTCAAGATTTTTATAATAATTGTTTTTTATTATTTTTTGAATTTATTATAATGATTATGAAGATTTTTATAACCATTCAAGATTTTTTAAAAATCAAACTTTGTTGCAACTAGCATCACTTGCTTTTGTTCATATCAAGGACAGTTCTACCTATTAAAATTAAATATGAATGACAACAGAACATGGGGTGCTCTACAATTATATTTTTATTATGGCAGGAAAAAAATAATAATAAAACAGAAAAGTACACTTGCTTTTTTTTTTTTTGCCTACTCAACAATTCACACAGTACTGCAGGTCCTGTCCTCTATTTAAAAGCTAAAAAGGCAATAATGATCCAACATTCCCGAACCATTATCACCAATAAAGCCTAGAAACAGGGCATCAGTATATTGTAAATCAGGTTAAAAATATTTCTTTCCAGTTATCGAAGACATCATTTGTTACTTAATTTTAGTTTGTAGCTATTAAAATGTTTTAAATTCAAAATTGTAATCCATACATCAGTGTGAAACTGAATGGTGGAAAAGCATATCCTGTATATTAAAAACACCTGGGTCTTCACTTTTGGATTGCCTCTCTTTTTGGTTTAAACAAACTTATTGCAATTTGCAATTTCTAGCCAAGAATTATTGGTCATCTGGTTATCTCTATGATCACGCATGGACGGATCATAAAGATACCCGTTTCAGACTCGTACTTGTTTCAGACTCATCAAGTGATACATATTCAACTCAAATCAAACGCGGCGCTGTGCAAACTGTTTGCTCGAGTCTCAAAAAATTGTTCGCTCCACCAGCCGAAATCAAGTCGTGCACCCAAAGTGAACCTCCGCAAACAGAGCGATGACGTCACATTCACCACGTGCATTAAGTTCAGTAACAGAAAGCTGACTGGCTCTTGCATGTTGGTCTCATTTGTAGTTGTAATACAGCAAATTACATTTGGACTAATAAAGTAAACTACAACACCACGAAAATCAAGCAAAAAAATAATTCAAATGAGTAGGCCTGTCACGATATCTATTTTTTGTTGTACGATATATTGCACCAAAATATATCGCGATAAACTATATTATTGTCATTTTAAGACTATTTTAGGCCACTCATTATGTAATGCCAGAATGGCAGTATAATAGCATCATAACGCAAGTACTCTCTTCAAAAGAACACATATTTTGTTCTTAAATTTTTTTTTTTTTAAATTTAGTCATTTTAATAATCTAATGATCAAGCATTGGAATCAAAATATGAAAACACATATGCAAAACAAATAATCATAAACATCAACAAAAAAATGCAAGGTAAAAAGTAACAGAGTCTGCGATCTATTTTCAGTTGTCAGGCACCCACATAAGCGTATATTTAAGACATTTATGGTAAACACTATAGTATTTTTTTAACCGGGCGCCATGGTGGCGTAGTGAGTAGCACGTTCGCCTCACAGCCAGAAGGTCGCTGGTTCGATCCCCGGCTGGGTCAGTTGGCATTTCTGTGTGGAGTTTGCATGTTCTCCCCGTGGTTGCGTGGGTTTCCTCCGGGTGCTCCGGTTTCCCACACAGTCCAAAGACATGTGGTATAGGTGAATTGGGTAAGCTAAATTGTCCATAGTGTATGTGTGTGAATGAGAATGTATGGATGTGTTTCCCAGAGATGGGTTGTGGCTGGAAGGGCATCCGCTGCGTAAAACAAATGCTAGAAAAGTTGGCGGTTCATTCCGCTGTGGCGACCCCGGATTAATAAAGGGACTAAGCCGAAAATAAAATGAATGAATGAATTTTTTTAACCATACTGACACTGACACCTCCAACAGAAATAGAGAAGTTGTGCAATCAGCTAAAATGTTATAAGAACAGTTTTTTTTTTACGTATGGGCGATATATATTGCATCACATGTCCATGTATTGTGCGATAAGTCGATATATTAATTATTGTGACAGGCCTACAAATGAGCATTAGATGTAGCGTTACACGAACATCTGAGAAATAAGAACTGCAAAAATATTTAAGACCTAGAACAGCGAATTTAAGACTTTCTAAGGCCTAAAATTTAGATTTTTACATTTTAGACATCAAGATCCCGCAGAAACCCTGGAAAAAAGTAAAATAAATAAATCTATCAAATATTTAACAATTTTTACATTACATTACAAATGAACAAAAAAAAGTTATTCTAAAAAATGTGCTCAGATTTTTTTTTTTAAATGTTTTTATAAATGTTTATATTTAATTGTTAAAATATACACTAGAAAACAACTAAAATCAGTACAAGAAAACCATTTAAGTAGATAATTTTAATGAACATTTTTACTACATATCAGGCATGTGATCAAAAAAAAGGAAGACGGGACCCCCATTACGAAATATGGGAAAATACTTAATGATAGGATTATAGCAAGATAGAATAGTAAAATACGGGAGAATCCTGGCAAAAACTGGAGGGTTGACATGTTTGAAGTGAACGGGAAGTGTTTGTCAACAGTTTTGCGAGGGAACATATATATCTTCCTATCACTCCTTTCACCATCTCAGCATTTTTTTTCTCTTCCATCCATTTTTCCCCACCATAACGTCCCTTCCGGGTCTCTGTATAATTTCAACTTGTGCAAAACAATAAAATATCACTGATTTTATTTATTTAAGTTACAATTAACTAAACTTGCAATATTTCTCGCAAAGCTGTGTATAGATGGTGAAAGTTTTGGGTTTGTTCTATAAACTCTTTCCTGCAGACTACCCACAGCAGGTTCTTCAGTGGCGTGTTGATTCTGTTAATAATCTCCAGTTTTATAAAGCCATTCATCAAATCTGATCGACTGAACAAACGTTGCAGTTAACTCAAGCAAAACTCCTCTATTAACTCCAACAGTGTGTGTGACGGAGAGTCTGATCACAAAACTCTGAGAGCAGCAAAACACTGTGTGTTAAATGTCATCTTTATCCATCAGCGGGGTGTTTTCTGGAATCATTAGCCGAATCAGCACCGCAGGATGAAGACCGCTCTGAAGTGTCTGTCAGCAGAGCGTTATTCTGAAGTGAAGAACAGCAGACGTGATGGAGGAGGAGAAGATGAGGAGAGCAGGGTGACTACACACACTCATTTATATACACATACTCACAGTAACACTTAAGCCACAAAGAGAACTGAAGAACATGCACTCGTATACATACAAGGGTTGGACAATGGAACTGAAACACTGGCCAATGTAGTGTTAGAGGTTTCATGGCTAAATCTGACCAGGCTGATGGCCAATCTTCAGTAATCTTCATTCCAACAGTAGGAGGAAAGTGCAAAAAAGGAATGTCTAACCTGGATTTAATCCAAAAAAACCTAATACCACAGCTGCTCAACTGCAGAATTAAATGTGCAGCTAAACTCTCCTGTTTCCACCAAAACGTTGGGTCTGAAGTTTCAGAAGATCAATATACAGCACCAGGCTGCTATAGCCAAACCTTCCGTCACTCGTGCCAATGGCAAACATTTTAATGGTGTCAGCAGTGAAAATCTTGGGCTGTGGTAAATGTGAAATATGCATTGTTCACTAATGAGTCCACCTTCACTCATCCAGGGGAGTTACGGTGTGGAGAAGCCCCAAAGAAGGGTACCACCCAGACTTCTGATGCCCAGAGAGAAGCAAGGGGTTGGATCAGTGATGGGCTGCAATATCATGGCATTCCCTAGGCCTAAAGCCGCCTTTCCACTGCACACGACAATCAAGAGTAGTCTGGGAGCTGCGTGGAGCTCCGATCATCTCCGTATGCAGAAAATTCGGATCCGATTTGAGCCGCAGATCCGTTGAAATATTTAAACTCCTGCGACTAAACCGTATGCGACCGGCAGACCGGAAGTAATGTATTTCAGTGTTGTTTAAGCAGGTCTGTGCGCGTGAGATGAGAAATATGTTTTTTTTCCTTATTTTTTGAATCAGAAAAAGTCTGTATTATAAAAAAAACATTTCCATTCATAAATGAGTAATAAAAATATTATTATAGAAATTTTTAGCGGCCTATGAGTTTCAGTATTCATTTATTAATTCATTCATTCAACCATGGTGAACAAACGGAGAATAAAGGCTCTTGCACTCCTATTTTAGACACTGCGAGAATACTTTATTTGATGCTGCGAGTCTCTCCCATGGTGCCCGACAACACTGAAAATACTGTGCGACTGCCACAAGGGGGCGTATTGCGACAGTAGTGTCCAAATGTCGTGTGCAGTGGAAAGGCGGCTTAATACTTGTGTTAGATGGGCGCATCACTGCCAAGGACTTCCGAACCATTCAGGTTATGCACCCAATGAGTCACACATTGTATCCTAAAGGTGGTGTCATGTATTAAACATGATGATGCATCAATACATACGGCAAGACCGGTGCAGAGTGGTTTGATGAACATGAAAGTGAATTTGAAAATCTCCCACGGCCTGCACAGTCACCAGACCTAAACATTATTGAGCCACCTTGGGGTGTTTTGGAGGAGCGAGTCAGGAAACGTTTTCCTTAAACATATAGTGACCTAAACACTATTCTGCAAGAAGAACGGCTCAAATTCCCTCTGATCACTGTGCAGGACTTGTATCTGTCATTCTTAAGATTAACTGATGCTGTATTGGCCACAAAAGGAGGCCCTACAACATGGCTCATTTCTGTTGAGCATGTTCTTAAACAGCGCTGATTGGCTGTTGTGTTCACATGAACAACATTGCTTAAATGTTAGCGGGAAATGGACGTTTTTATAATTAAAGTACAGATTGGTACTGAAATTCCAGTATTGTGACAACACCAGTGCACACATACACTCATATACAGACACTTCAGTCAGTCACACACCCGACACGCACACTTTAGTCACAAGCACACACTCATTCACACTACACCATACTTGTCAACCCTCCCGTGTCTCCCAGGATTCTCCCATATTTTACAGTTCTATCCCACTATCATCCCGTAACATTTTCCTGTATTTCTCCACATTTCAATTTTTCTCTGAAGGGTGGCAATAAACATTAAAGAGCCGATCCTCCCTATACGCAACCCATACCGCCGAACCACTAGGGGCCGCCCCTTG
This sequence comes from Danio albolineatus, assembly GCA_903798035.1. NCBI lineage: Eukaryota > Metazoa > Chordata > Actinopteri > Cypriniformes > Danionidae > Danio > Danio albolineatus. The sequence continues at coordinate 414,479 of CAIGQQ010040348.1, read as the reverse complement.
CTCTTAAATGAGAGTTCTGTGCTTTCGTTTTATTTAGGCATAAAACACTTTGAAATAAATATAAAAACATTACAGGCAGCATTGCCCCTCCTATGCAATCCTCACAACAGTCATGTAGTGGTGCGTGACTGTCAGCTGACGTGCTCCATAGTGATACATAGACGCTGTTTCCCAAATGGATTCTGTTTGAAGTGGAGCGAAAGTCTGGGTTTTGGGTTTTCTTGAGTGTTTGAACAGACATATAGGCCTACACATAATTAATAATAATAATAATAATAATAATAATAATATCTAATAATGTCGATTTTGGTGGGTCTTCTTTCAAACACAACTAATTTTGTCTTAAATGAGCATAAAAAGCTACGGAAAGCAATCGAATGCTTTCATTATAATGTTAGATGTGTGCATTTTTAAAGTAACACCTCTGATATTTAATGCAATCAAACAAAAAATCTAAATGAGAGATTCATTGGCTGCTCTTTAATCAGAATGTGTGAGTTATACAGTAAAGAAAAGGTTCATGAGATTTGATACCTTGATTCTATTTTTTTATAATAGCTATTCATTTTAATAGGCTAAACTGTTCGCTAATTTATTTCCAGCTTTTTATAATGTATACTATTTATTCAAGCCTTTGTAAATAATAATAATAATAATAATAATAATAATAATAATAATAATAATAAATTCATTTTATTATTATTATTAGTATTATTATTATTATTAATGGGGGAACGTATTCCTTATTTTCACATGCCAATGTTGACCGGTTTGCACTACCCACATTTATACACTTTAGTGTATAAACGCACTCAACACCATCACAAATTGAGAGAAAAAATACATAAAGTAACAAGTAAAAAAAACAATACTGCTAATACTTGCTAACACTTTTTAATGAGAATTTAAAGAGAATCTCTTTCTAAAGAGCACAACAAAAATTGCATGCTATATTATACTGTATAACATTATACAATAACGCCAAGCCAACTAGTTTTATTGTTTGCTGTCGTATTTTGTGGTAATAACAGTACATAGACAAATAAATAGTGCCAATTAAAATATAAAAGACTAAATATGTTAAGCCGGCGGCACGATGGCTAAGTGGTTAGCACTGACGGCTCACAGCAAGAAGGTTGCTGATTTGAGTCTCAGCTGGAATTTCTGTGTGGACTCTGCATGTTCTCCCAGTGTTTGTGTGGGTTTCCTCCGGGTGCTCCGGTTTCCATCACAGTCCATGGAATGAATGATGGAAAATGAATGAATATTCTAATATAATCATTATTAGCACAATGAACTATAACACAAAACTGACATTTAGGCAATTTTTCATGTCTTATAACTACTAACAAAACCTGCTGCTGCACAACACCACTGTCATTGATTATATTTCTGCTCTCTGAAAGCTCATGCAGACACATCTGACTAAAAATGTGCTCAGGTTGATCAGATCTGCATGTATGGGAGGAGGTGAGAGTATTGTGACGTTCATGTGTGTGTGTGTGTGTGTGTGTGTGTGTTTGCATTGGAGCAGATGGAGAAACAGCAGGACTTCAGAAACACAGGTCACAATCAGAGGACAGAAAACATGACATTAAACCCCTGCAGTAACACACAAACCACCACTGCTAAACCTGTCACACTATAGCTGAGATTTATATATATTTTAATCTGAACTGCCATCAAACAGTCAAGCAGATGAGAAATAAACATAATAAAATACAGCGCTCAGCATATACGAGTACACACCTGTGACTTTTCATTGTTTTACTCAAAGTAATCACGTTAAAAAAGGTTAACCACTAGGATTTAAAGTGATATAGCAATACCAGCAGATATTTGTTCTTTATATTTTATTTCTTAGATGGAAAATATGTTGAATAAAAGAATATTGTACCAAAAATAAAGTTAAGAAACCCCCAATATATATATGAAACTCCCAAAACAACAACAGAAAAATGTCTTAGCTGTTAGATGATGGTCTTTTCCTTAAGTTAAGCATCAAAAAAAAAAAAAAAAAACTGGTCACTGATTCGGAGTAAAAAAAAATAATAATAATAATAATTGAGCGCGTTGAAATAACAATCTGGTTAACGATTGGGGCACGGGTTGATCGTAAAGCTGTGTCAGGGTGTGTTGCGGATAGGGGATCCGTGCTCAAAGGAGAGGGCACTTTCATTTTCAGGACGAACTTTCTCTCAGATAGAATAAACATACCTGTCAACCCTCCCGTTTTTCCCGGGATTCTCCCGTATTTTACAGCTCTATCCCGCTATCATCCCGTAAATGTATTTTCCCGTATTTCTCCCGTATTTTCAGTCGTTCTCCGACAGGTGTCAATAAACATTAAAGAGCCGATCCTCCCTATACACAACCCATACCGCCGAACCACCAGGGGCCGCCCTTGCTCTTAAATCTGTTGGAATCTGTCTGTGCTTTCGTTTTATTTAGACATGAAACACTCTGAAATAAACATAAAAACAGCGGGACTCCCTTTCCTTTTCATTACAGGTGCCGTCGCTCCTCCTATACAATTCTCAAAACAGTCATAAAGTGGTGCGTGACTTTCAGCTGACGCGTCCGTAGTGATAAACAGACGCTGTTTCCCAAACGGATTCTGTACACTCGATTAGAAGCAGAGCGAAAGTGGATACTGGGTTTTGTGTTTGTGTTTGAACAGATATATACACATAATTAATAATAATAATAACATCTAAAGATGTTGATCTTGATGAGGTTTTTTTTTCAAACACAAATATTCTTTTCCTAAATAAGCATAAAACTTTAGGAAAGCAATGGAATGCTTTCATTATAACTATATATGTAAACTTCTGTTATTTATAACAGTGACACCTTTGTTATTTAATGTAATAAAACAAAAATTCTAAATAAATGAGATTCATTCACTGCCCTTTATTCATAATGTGTAAGTTATACAGTGAGGAAAAGATGAATAAGATTTGATAACTTGATCCTATTTCTTTATAAAAGCTAATTTTAATAAGCTAAACTGTTTGCTAACGTATACTATTAAATTTTCTTTTGTAAATAATACTAGAAAAAATTATTACTGACTGTTTAACATTTTATTTACTTTAAAACAGCTGCAGAAGGACATATTTAACAAGTGTTTTTTTTTAATCTTTTTTAAAAATCTTTTTTGGTGGGGGGGTGAGGGGTGAGATCCCTTATTTTCACATCCCAATGTTGACAGGTATGAGAATAAAGAGCAGGTGCTCGAGCACCCAAACCCCCTTTCTGCACATGTCTGTTGTTTATAACGACGTAAAATGAAATAACTCTGCAAACAGAGATAAACCAACTCCACCTTCACAGTTCAGTCTGCGGCTGCTCATTAACCCCTGATAAGTTCACTACAGCGGTGGTCAGATAGACGCGCACCGCTGCTGTCATAAATCACAAATGATCAGTGTTTTCGATCACAAGAGACTTATTTTAGGTTTCAAAGCAGAACAACCCTTTACAGTTCATCAAATACACCACGGTTGTCTGTGAAAGGGGCAATTTCACATTAAGCATGACAACGTGCTTCTGTATACACATTGTGTGCATAATTAGACATTCTGTGCTGTCCGTACCTACACTTTTGCGCAATCGGGTCAGTTTAGAACCATGATCTGTTGACGTTGCAAATCTGATATTGGCCACATTTATAACAACATTGTGAACAGCTATACAAAAAAATCAGATCTGAGAAAAAAATCAGATTTGAGCACTAAACCACGCAGTGTGAACGTAGCCTATGTCAAAATTCCATAACTTTTCCAGGTCTTCTATGACCGTATGGACCATGTATAGAACATATTAGTATAATTGAGAGATTTGTGAGGGGTGTCCCCTCATATGTGTACATTGTACATATATTTCATACATATATATCACTACATATCACTACATTTCGTACATATATATCACTGTACATATATTTACAAACAAATAAATAAAAACACCAGAAACAAAGCTGGATCAACCCACAGGAAAACTAAATACACAAGCCTTTGTAACCTTCCCAGCTAACAATTTTACATCATAAAAATGTTCCCGTAAGATTCGCAAACTCTTATTAAATGTTCAAAAATGTCAATTCTTTAGACGTTGTATTAACCTTTTTGTTCGGTTATAAGAACATTCCAAAAATCTTATTTTAATATCAGTACAAGCTAACCTTTACCAAACGTTTAATGAATGTTACCTAATTTTGTTTCTTCACTATTTTATTGTTCATGACACAGAAAATTGTTTTACATAGTGTTGTAAAATAAATAAATCTCGTTTTTATGCGGAATGATTTTGAGTGTGTAAGATCTGAAACCTTCACAAAATACAACAAAAAAACTTTTATTATTTTACCCTTTATTATGTTAAATGATGTATTATATTTAATATATATTTACTTTTGTGCATTTCTCCAGTTCTCAGATCATTCTGTTGATAATCAGCCGTTTTCTCTCGGCCGCTGGCATTTCTCCTCTTTAATGTTAACCACCTTCATTTGTCATCCACTGTGGCTTTAATGAGTTTAGTGGAGGACAGATAAAGAGCGATGAGCGGCAGTCAGTGAATAATGCCACCGTTTCTTCAAAACACTGCTTGATTTCAGCAGTAAATGAATGTCCAGAAGATCAACGCAGTCTCAAAAAACATGACGATCATGTGTGAGGTGCTGCAGAAGATGCGAGCGGTCACGTATGTCCGTCAATTGATTTACATAGAAAAATATCAGAAATATAAGACTCATCTCGTGCTCGCGTAACTCCATTTGATCCCCTTCTCCACACACACACACACACAGACACACAAGATTTCTCCACACACGCACTGAAGATTTGTTGCTTATTCCTGCTGTACTGAACCCAATCCATATCGAACCGTGACCCCCAATATATATATATATATATATATATATATATCTGAAAGTGAACTGTCACCAAGGGCCATGAAAGACACTATTGATCAAGATGAAGTGTGTGTGAATGGTTAAAGGTGTGGAAAAGGCCTCAAACATGCCTCAAGTGGACTCATTAATCACAGCTTCACTGAAGACTTTCTCTGAGCTTGTGTTTGTCTGATCATTCATCAACAACACACCAGAGTCACTGCAGAAACCATTCAGATCACCTTCAGCTCTGAGAGAGGACTCAACACACCACTGATCATTAACATATGCAGAACTACACAACTCCGCCGACAACAACACCACTCTGATCATTAACATATGCAAATTAAAACACCACTATGGTCATTAACATATACAGATATACGCAACTCTACTCTGATCATTAACATATGCAGAACTACACAACTCCGCTAATAACAACATCACTTTGATCATTAACATATACAAATCAAAACACCACTCTGATAATTAACATATGCAGATCAACACAACCTCACTCTGATTATTAACATATGCAAATCAACACAAAACTACTCTGATCATTAACACATGCAGATCAACACAACACCATTCAGATCATTGACATATGTAAACCA
>CAIGQQ010040348.1:374712-408955 GCA_903798035.1 Danio albolineatus | reverse complement strand
TCAACACAACCTCACTCTGATCATTAACATTTGCAGATCTACACAACCTCACTTTGATTATAAAATATGCAAATCACAACAACCTCACTCTGATCAATAAAATATGCAAATCAACACACCACTATGGTCATTAACATATGCAGATCAACACAACACACTCTGATTTTTAACATATGCAGATCTACACAACCTCACTCTAATTATTAACATATGCAGATCAACACAACACCATTCTGATCATTAACATGTGTAAACCAAAACACCACTATGGTCATTAACATATGCAGATCTACACATCACCACTCTGATCATTATTATATGCAAATCAACACAACCTCACTCTGATCATTAAAATATGCAAATCAACACAACACTACACTGATCATCAATATATGCAAACCAAAACACCACTATGGTTATTAACATATGCAGATCAACACAACACACTCTGATCAATAACATATGCAGATCAACACAACCTCACTCTGATCATTAACATATGCAGTTCAACACAACCTCACTCTGATTATCAGCATATGCAGATCAACACAACACTACTCTGATCATTAACATATGCAAATCAACACAACACTACTCTGATCATTAACATGCAAATCAACACAACCTCACTCTGATCATTAACATATGCAAATCAACACAACACCATTCTGATTATTAACATGTGTAAACCAAAACACTACTATAGTCATTAACATATGCAGATCAACACAACACTACTATGATAATTTCTATATGCAAATCAACACAATACCACTCTGACTATTAATATATTGTGGAGTGTTGCAAAACATTTGCATCCTGTGTTTGATTGATTATGGAACCAGCGACTAGCCAACATTGACTCGACTTTAATTACATAAAAGCAGACATCCAGAAATTTGAGGATAAGCAGGGCTCAACAAGAAGGACTGTCCAATCGCTCAGTGCCACCTTGCAAGATACTCGGGACAGTAGACAAGATCGTTACCGGCCTAAAGTTCACCTTCGTTGCGTCTGTTTGTCATTTGCATTCACATAAAGTCTTAGGGTGCTTCACACACCTAGACAGTTGTTTCAGAACAGGTCTCGTTTGCCTAGTTAACGCTGTTAGTTTGGCATATGTGAATCCAGCAATCGTGCTCGGATCCACACCAAAACAAAGGGTCTGACATTGCCCGAATGAGGTGGTCTTGGCTCAATTGAAATGGAGTGGATTCATTATAGTGAGAAAGCAAAACGATCAAACGAATTAGGCATTATGGTTGTGTAATAGCCAAATATACGGCTATATGAAGACAGAATGATGAGTAGGGCGGGATGTCGAATACCAAAGTGAAAGCACACTGAAATATTACCGAAAGCTGTTTATCTGTTAGGAAAACGGACCCAAATTACCATCTGATCATTTTCCCATATTTTAATTATATAATATTTTGAATTAGGTCTATTGTTTTGTTGATTTCTGCACTGACACCATGAAAGGAAGATCAACATTGATCTGCTTCATGATCTGACTGCAGTCTCGCTTCATCTGTTATTTCTCTCTATAACTTACAATGCATATATCTAGCCAACGCTTTTTTTAATAGATTAATTCGACAGATAGATATTTACAAAGCGTGTTAACTGAAATGAGGCTATGTGTGAGAAAGTCTTACCTCTCTGATTTATATTTGATGATGATGTCTGTGGTTGTCAAAATTAAAAGTTCACATTTTTCACTTTATTTTAAATATTTGGCTAAGAAATAGCTATTAACTTTTTTTTTTAGTATGGCCAGTCAAAATTTTAGCAGGGCAAATAAAAATCTCAACCACCTGTGAAAAAAATCCTTAGCGTCAAGCCCTGGTATGTATGCGCAAGTATGTATGGTGTGTGCGAAAAATGCGTGTTTGAGTGTATGTGACTATGAGTGTATGCAAGACTGTATGTGTGTGTGTTGAGAGATCCTCAAACTGCTGACCTTCACATAAACAGCAGTGTCGATCTGCTCTGATATTCATGTGTTCGCTCGTCTGTATGACAGACGGCAGAAACGACACACACAGATTCACAGGCGTTTCTACAGCAGCAAACATCAGCTTTCACACTAATAACGACTGCTCTATTACTGCAGCCTCAGGAGAAAACACACACACACACACACTAAATGAAATAACACTCGTATATAAACATAACCGCTGAAATAAAATGTGTATTTCAATATTAGTAAAAATATATTATTAACTGAAAGCAAATAAATATATATTGCAATGTAACTATATAATAAATAACAAAAAAATATATATAATAAAATAGAGGGTCACATTGGTGCAGTGAGTAGCACGATCGCCTCACAGCAAGAAGGTCACTGGTTCAAGCCTCGGCTGGGTCAGTTGGCATTTCTGTGTGGAGTTTCAGGGTTCAACGCTAAGGATTTTTTCTACTGGCCTAATTGGGCCAGTGGTTCAGATTTTTACTTGCCCTGCCAAAATTTTCACTGGCCCCACCAAAAGAAACGAAGTTAACAGCCGTTTCTTAGCCACATATTTTAATTAGTGTGTCAAAAGCCAGACATAATTGTATACATACACTTTTTATTCATTAATTTATTCTATTGAATTAATCAATCTATTTAAAAAACGTTGGCTAGAATTATGCATTGTAGACTAAAATTATAGAGGGAAATAACAGATGAAGCAGTGCTGTGCTAAGAAACTCACCCTGCACCCTCTCTGAAATGTGCATATTAACTTAAGTTGATTTAAATTAATATTAGAGTTATGACGACAAATGACAGTGACTGTGGTGAGTTTCATGAGTGGAACCCTTACCTTACAGAAGATATATTTAAATAAATAAACAGGTTTAATTTAAACACAACATTGATTAGATTAATTAAAATTAATGGTTTAGTATGTGGTTTAGTTGAAAACAACACTTTTGTGTTTTTCGTTTGTTTAAAACCCGTCAAAATGCCTAGATTTAGAAACAGCTCATTACATCAGTCTATATTTTTATTGTTTGTTTATTTGTAAACCCAGTTTTAAAATGCATTTCACTTCTTGTTCTTGTTTGATCCATCAAAACAATCATATTAACCCCCGTTTTAATCAATTATGGCCTTTGATATGTATACATTTTTTAAAATGTAGACTGAGAATGCTAATGAAAGTCTATGAAGGGGGTGAATTTCTCGGCACAACACCGGGACTACAGTCAGATCAAGATGCAGATCAAAGTTGATTTTTCTTTCGAGGTGTCAGTGCAGAAATGAACAAAACAACAGGCCTAATACAAAATATTATAAGATTAAAATCTGAAATAACGATCAGATGGTAATTTGGCTCAATGTTCCTAACAGGTAAACAGCTCTCGGTAATATTGCGGCATGCTTTCACTTTCATGTTCAACATGAAATGCACATTTACTGGTAAGAATTATGACATCCCGCCCTACTCATAATTCCCTCTTCATGTGGCTATTACACAACCATAACACACTGTGATATAGCCTGGTTCGTCTGTTCGTCAGATTGTTTTGTTTTCTCACTAAAATCAATCCACTAGTTCGTTTTAATTCTATCCTCTATTCCAAATAGAATGAACAGTTAACGCTGTTGAAGTTGCGTAACTTTATTAACACAACACATTTGATCAGTACTCTCCATCTGCACACACTGGATAACATCAACAACTCGTGTTACACACAATACCGTCCGTACTGCAACAACCATCCTAACACAGGCGATCTCGGACTAATTGATTTGCCGCGAATCCGAGGGCTTTTGCGGGATTCACAAATGCTAGACGAACTGCGCTTACTGGGCAAACGAGACCGGTTCCCAAACAAACGTCTGGGTGTTAAAGCACCCAGTATTTGCACGCAATTGACAAACAGTCGCTGCAAAGTTTCACTTTAGTGGCCCGATCGGGCCAGTAACCATCCTGTATACTGTCCCGGGTGTGTCGCACGCTGGCCCCGGGCCATCGGGCAGTCCTTATTGTCGAGCCCTGGGAGTTTGCATGTTCTCCCCGGGATCGTGTGGGTTTTCAAAGACGTGTTTTAGATGAATTGGGTGAGCTAAATTGTCCATAGTGTAATGTGTGTGAATGAGAGTGTATGTGTGTTTCCCAGTAATGGGTTGCAGCTGGAAGGGCATCCGCTGCGTAAAACATATGCTGGATAGGTTGGCGGTTCATTCCACTGTGGCGACCCCAGATTAATAAAAGGACTACGCCGAAAAGAAAATGAATTAATGAATACAAGCAAATGCAATCAAATGAATAAGTAAATCAAATAAAATGTCAAACTATAATCAGAAATACTATAAAAATGTGGAATAAAAGACTTACAAAATAACAGTAAGTAAAAGAAAGTATACATAAATGACAAACATTTAATAGAATCAAATCATTTATAATATAATAAATAACGTAACAAGAAAAAAAAAGTTTTTACTAAAACAAATAAATAAAAATGAAATGTAAAAAATTACAAAAATGCTAAATAAACATAGAATTCGTAATATATAAAAATAAATAATAAAACAAATATACAAATCTAAAATAAATGCGCGGAACGAAACAGATTAAAAATCAGTGGAAGGGAAAGCATTTAAAAGTACAAACAATTAGGGTTGGGCGATATCGATCAATTTGGTATCGTACCATGTCTAACGTGAAACATCGCAATGGACAATCACCACTGACTGCCTGGAGCTCAGACGTGCGCATATGCTAGAGGGCATGACAGAGTGTGTGTGTGGTCACATGATGTGCACTTTCAGCAGTATAGTGTGGACGGAGGGCGGTTCAGAAATGCTAGATGAAACAAGTGTGGATGTGGATCGTTTTCATTCTAAAATGCCATTTTAAATCTAAGACGTATTAGTGAAAATGGGGCCTGAGTGTGTGTTTTTCGCAAATGGGTTGCTGCTGCGACGCGGGCGGGGCAGAGGTTCGTAATGCCGTCTCAGCATCGTGATGTCTATCGGCCATAGGCAATGGACGATGGCATTGTCTATCAACCCAGCCCTACAAACAAATGTAAAATAACTTCTTTTAAATACAATAAAATCCCAACAACACACGATATAAATATAGAATAAACAAAATTGAAACAGTAAAAGTTAAATATTTTTTTAAAATTAATAATAAAATAAAAATTACTATGAAGATATGATTTAATAAAATTGAACGTCCATAAACATCACATTACCAGTCGCCACGTGGGCTTTTTAGACCAGGTTATTAATGTTTACAACAAAAAGAAGTGATTGGTCAGATGATGTCAGCATTCATCATGGTTTTATTAACGAATATTAGCGTAACTCAGCAGAATATGTGTGTACATAATGAGCAGCACTCTTCAGACGCAGCTGCTGCTCTCTGTGTGTGTGTGTGTGTGTGTGTGTGTGTGTGTGGAAGAAGCCCAGCGGCCGCTAGAAACAACATGAGCTTCAGTGCTCGGTGTCAAACACACACACATACACACTACAATGAGAAGAAAACACAGATCTGTCTCATGAATCATTTCAACCAATTCATTCAAACCACTGTTTGTTCAAAAGCAATGAATCAAACAGCAACACAACATATGACGGCCTTTATGAATGAAAAATCAGTGAATCATTCTTAATCAGTTGAAATGATTCATTAATGGCCCGTTTCCACTGAGTGGTACAGTACGGTACGGTACGGGTCGGTACGGGTCACCTTTATCAGGCTTGCGTTTCCACTGCTAAAGGGTACTCTTTTGGTGGGTGTGGCGTACGACAGAAAGTTTATCGACGTCATTTTCGTTCGAGGAAATACAGTTTACTTATACAGTAAAGCTTTATGGGTCGTTCACAAATCATACGAGAAGCACTTCTCACAAAACAGATGCTTTATTATACACATAAACACTGGTGTAAAAATGTCATTACTGACTGAACATGATCTGATTATAACTGCAGATCAATGATGCGAAATAGCCTACGGTCCGCCATTATATCAAATAAATAAATAAATGCAGCATATATGAACACATACAGCCCCACACAGTCTCCGATGTTACCACATTACAGAAAAACTAGACATAGCAGACATTTATGCCTCATTTAGGTTCAAAAACAATACGAAATAGAGCCCCGTCTGTGCAAACCTCTCATCTGTATGTTTTATCTTCACCAGTACATGTAGCCTCTCCGTCATTATTCTCTCATTAGAGAGTAACTCCGTCATTCCCAGTTTATAATAGTCCAGGTTAAGAACTTTGTTATTTCAAACATTGACGCGCACGCGAGCACAATAGACAAGCGAAACCTCTCGCGCTCGCGCTTATGGGCTCGTAACACATAATTATCTGCTCTTCTCCCGGCATGGTGGCTGTTCAAGACGACAACAAAGTTTGTTTGAGCTCGGGTCGACTATGGCTCGTTATTATATGCTGATATTATTTCGGAGCATTGTCTCTCGGCTGTGTATTAAACATGGCGGGTCCTTTGTTTTCATTCTGCTTGTTGCGTGAGCAAATGACGTATCTCTGTAAGCCAACGGCGTTCCGCTGCGCGTCTAGCTCCACCTTACGACTCGCTTTGGTACGCTTTTAGACAGTGGAAACGGCCTTAAAAGCGTACCGAACCGTACCGTACCGTACCACTCAGTGGAAACGGGCCATTACTCTAAAAAAATCCAGTTGTCTAGTAGTGACGGTGTTCGTGAGTGAGTCACTGAATAATCTGCTGCCTTGTCTAAAAGGAAGAAAAGTTTCTGAGATATTGAATCATTTGAACTGATTCATTCAAAAGCGCAGAGTCACTCAAACAAAACATGACTCACTGAGCCACTGAATCATTTTAAACAATTAAAGAGCCCATATTATACATTGAAAATGGTCATATATTGGTTTTGGGGGTCTCCAACAGCAGGCTGATCTGCATGCATGGTCAAAAAACACTTTCATTGTCTTATAATATGCATTTATTTTTACCTCATTATCTCAGCGACTCCTATATGAATCGTTCAGGGATTCATTTGTTCCAAAACCCCTCCTTCGCGCGATGCTAAACTGCGCTGATTGGACTGATGAACCAGTGTGTTGCGATTGGTCGACAGCGCTCAGCGCGAGAGAATGCCCACCACGGCTTATCAACATGGAAGGAGTCATAGCGTGTGCGTGAGCTAATCTGCTAACACTCGTTTTTATCGGGAGTCGCCCGTATTTCAGACACCTCACCCCGAAAACTAACCCCCGATCTCCCAGCATATCAATCTAATTCTTAACCAGAAGTAAAAACAGCGACAGACATTCAGTATTAGTGCACACAGCGGCAAAAGCTGAACCATTATAAACAGCACGGCCGCTCGTGTGTAGCAGAGCTCATGGTGTCCATAGCAACGACAAACAGGAGAGGAACACGAGCTCAAATGCATTTTAGTCCGTAAACACAGCGGCACGCGTCGCGTTAACAACGTGCTTTTAGACGCGATATGAGAATACAAGTTAACCAGAGACACTACAAGCGGTTACAAGTTACAAAACACAGTTAAATGCATCATTTACAAGCTAGAGAAAACAATGAGGCGACCGTTTTAATCGCACTTACTGACACTTGCTGGATAGCAGACCTGGAAAATGTCCTGGTGCTTCTAATCCTCCGTTGTAAACACTCCTCGGAGGGGGAACAGTTCATGGCTGGATTTAATGCTGTGGTATTTCTGCAGAAACTACTAACTCTTCAAAGTCTCATCTCTGGGTTCTCTGCACACTTCCAATATCCAGCTGAGCACAGTGCTCCTCACTGTGTTGCCAGATGTAGCTGCCTGATTTCACCCCAAACCCTGTCCAAAAGGTTTTACCTGCACAAACAAATTTAAAACCGCCCGATCTGGCAACGTTTTCGCACCGCTATTGTTTGTGGGTGGGGTTGGGGATTTCGAATCTGCGCGCGCATAAATGGGCGGGGCTTATGTTTCGTGTTCACGTCATGCCGAAACGGCTAAAGACTCGTAAGTTTATTTATTTATTTTATTTATTTAAGTTTTAATGCCATATCAGCAACATCGGCTATATTCATGGCAAAACATGTACGTAATATACAATATATTATCATATCAGCTTTTTAAACATACATTGTAAACATTTTTTTTTTAAACATACAAGAACACTCAAATATCAACAATACAGAAAAGAGTCATATACAATCTTTTTGTTTGATAAAAGATAAATATTCTAAAATTGCTCCACAAGGTACCTTTTCAAACAATTCACTTAAAATATTTCCTGAATAAAAACGCTCTCTAATATCATTTAAAAATACACATTCGATTAAAATATGTTTTATAGTCAAAATATTCTTACACAAATCACAAATAGGTTTTTCTTCCCCTTTCAATAAATATGCGTGTGTAAGTCTTGAGTGTCCAATTCTACATCTCGTATGAACAACCTGGTCATGTCTACTTTCAAAATTGTAATTATTTCTTTCATTTACAAATGGACTCACTTCATACAATTTGTTATTTTTACACTCATCCCATTCCGTTTGCCATTTCTCATTAATATACAGATTTAAAATAGGTTTTACATCAGACACAGGAATTTTGCATTCTGTTATTTCCAAGTGTAGAGCTTCCTTAGCTGCTTTATCTGCACGTTCATTACCAATGAGTCCCATATGACCAGGTATCCAACAGAATATAATATAAAAGTCTTTTTCCTTTAAAAGGTTCACTTTTTCTATTATACTAAAAATCATAGGATGATCAGTTTTCATCGACTCAAGTGCTTGTAAGCAGGACATGGAATCTGTGCAAATTAAAAACTGGCGTTGCTGTTCTTTTTCTATTTGTTCCAGTGCTAAAAACAGGGCACAAGCTTCAGCTGTGAATATTGAGCATTGTCCTGGAATACTCTTTTTGAAGCACTCTGAACCAATGACTGCTGCAGCAGATACTCGTCCATCTGATTTTGAACCATCTGTATACACTGGTACATACATTGGTAAATTGCATCGTATCTTCATAAATTCTTCCTGATAAACATTTGGGTGGATTTCATTTTTTTTAAACTGAGACAGGTGCATTATGATAGATGGCTTTTTAATATACCATGGTGGTATAGGGCACACATGCATCACTGTTATTATCTCCAGATTAATATCCAGCTTCTCTAAGTGAGTTTTCACTCGAATTCCGAAAGGTCTGATGTATCTGGGTCTGGCTTCGTATAGGTGCTGATTTTGAGGTTGGAAAACTGTAGAATATGCTGGGTTGTCTTTGTTTGCTTTCAGCTTGACTGCATAGTTGAGAGCCAGTTTCAATCTTCTGTTGTAAAGTGACATTTCTCCTGCTGCTGTATATAAACTTTGGATTGGAGAGGTCCTGTATGCTCCAAGAGCAAGTCTCAGTCCTGTATGATGTACTGTATCAAGCATCTTTATGTATGATATCCTTGCAGATCCGTAAACTATGCTCCCATAGTCCATTTTTGATCTAATAAGTGTCCTGTAAAGTTTTAAGAGTATCACCCAATCTGCACCCCATTTAATCTTCGCTAAAACTTTTATAACATCCATTGCTTTAAAACATCTATTTCTTAAAGCTTTAATATGAGGAATAAAAGACAACTTATTGTCAAAACTCATTCCTAGGAACTTTACCTCTTTCATAACTTGTATAGGTTCTCTATCTAAAAAAAACTCTGGATCTAAATGCATAGATCTTAAAAGACAAAAATGCATGCATACGGTTTTTGATTTAGAAAATTTAAAACCATTTAGGACTGACCAGTCATACATTTTATTTATACATATTTGAATTTGTCTCTCGATTGTGTTCATATTTTTCCCTTTATAACAAATACAAATATCATCTACATATAAGCTACGAAATATATTATTCCCAATAACATTTACAATATTATTAATTTTAATACTAAATAGTGTTACTGAAAGTATACTTCCTTGGGGCACTCCTGATTCTTGTATATGCAATTCAGATAACACATTTTTAATACGCACACTAAAAACTCTATTGGATAAAAAATTTGCAATAAAATTAGGCAAATATCCTCTAAAACCCATCTCATGTAAATCTTTTAAAATACCATACCTCCAGGTAGTATCATAGGCCTTTTCCAGATCAAAAAAAACTGCTACTATGTGCTCTTTTTTAATAAAACCATCTCATACAAAAGATTCTAATCTAATAAGATGATCAAGAGTACTTTTCCCTCTTCTAAACCCACACTGATATTTATTAATCTTCTGTTCTTTTTCTAAAGTCCACACCAATCGATTATTAATCATTCGTTCCATTGTTTTGCAAAGGCAACTGGTAAGTGCTATTGGACGATAATTATTTGGATCGGAATGATCTTTTCCTGGTTTAGGTATTGGTATAATTATAGCTTCCTTCCAAAAAGCTGGTATTTCTCCTGATTTCCAGATATTGTTGAACATATTCAGTAGAATATGTAGTACATTTTGAGGTAAATGTTTTAAAAACTGATAATGAACTTTATCAGGTCCAACTGCAGTATCTTTGGAATTTTTAATAGCTTTTAAAAGTTCTTCCGGGCGCCACGGTGGCCGAGTGGTTAGCACGTTCGCCTCACAGCAAGAAGGTCGCTGGTTCGATCCCCGGCAGGGCCAGTTGGCATTTCTGTGTGGAGTTTGCATGTTCTCCCCGTGGTTGCGTGGGTTTCCTCCGGGTGCTCCGGTTTCCCCCACAGTCCAAAGACATGCGGTACAGGTGAATTGGGTAAGCTAAATTGTCCGTAGTGTATGAGTGTGAATGAGAATGTATGAATGTGTTTCCCAGAGATGGGTTGTGGCTGGAAGGGCATCCGCTGCGTAAAACAAATGCTGTATAAGTTGGCGGTTCAATCCGCTGTGGCGACCCCGGATTAATAAAGGGACTAAGCCGAAAAGAAAATGAATGAATGAATGAAAAGTTCTTCCATATTAAAAGGTTGGTTATATGATTCAGTGTTATCTGAGGAAAAGTCAATTTTTCTTTGTTCCTGTTGTCTTTGTATTGATTTGAATTCAGGCAAACCATTTTCTGAAGATGAATTTCTTTCAAATGTCTTCGCCAAATTATTGGCAATATCCTGCTTCATTGTTAATACTTCATTTGGGAGTTTCAAATGTTGTATTTGCAATCCTCCTCCTTTGTTTTTCATCTTCCTTATCATATCCCATATTTTCTTTGTTGGGGTCTGCGATGTTAAACTTGATACATAGTGTTTCCAACTCTGCCTTTTTGTTTCGTTAATGATTCGCCGTGCATGTGCTCTTGATATTTTCAGTCTGATGAGATTTTCTGTTGTTGGATGTTTATTAAAAAGCCTTTCCGTCTTCTTTCGATCAGCAATAGCCTTTTTACAATCTTCATTAAACCAAGGATTTTTCCTATGATGAGGTTTTACTGATGTTTTTGGAACAGATTTTTCTGCTATTTCAATAAGTATATCTGTAAATTTCTTCAATGGATCTTGATGTTTTTGCCAGTCTATGTTGAACTTCTCATGACACAGTGTTTGGAAAATATGCCAGCTTGCTTTTTTTATTTGCCATCTTGATGTGTCTTGTTGGATATCTTCTTCAATATATGTTATAATCAATGGAAAATGATCACTTCCACAAAGATCTTTCCAAACTTTCCATGACAAGTCAATTATTATTTGCGGTTCACACATAGTTAAATCTATAGCAGAATATGTTCCGTATCCTGGATGCAGATATGTATTTGAACCATCATTTAGTAAGCATAAATCATTTGTATCCATAAACTCTTCAATTCTTCTTCCTTTAGTGTTGGTATGCCTCCCTCCCCAAAATGTGCTATGACTATTAAAATCACCCATTAACAAATATGGTGATGGTAGTTGTTCAGCCATGTTGTTCAATTCTTGTATGGTCACAGCAGTGTCGGGGGGTATGTAAATAGAGCATATAGTTACAGCTTTATGAGTGGTTAAACGTACTGCTACTGCTTGTAGGTTGGTTTTTATTGATATGGGACTATGAATTATATCATGTCTCACTAATATTGCTGATCCTCCAGAAGGGCGTTGCTTATTTTGACCAAAACAATTATAAATATTATAGTTTTTAAACGTTGGTTGACTTTTTGTTGTTAACATGGTTTCTTGAAGGCAAACAGCAATGGGATTAAAAATGGTTGCCAGTTGTTGCAATTCTGAAAAATTTGCCTTAAATCCTCGACAATTCCACTGAATTATATGATTTTTCATTTTCAAGTAGGCAAGACAAGTATCTGGCCTTTACTTTTGCATTTTGGTGACAAACTTCGACTTCGTAAATTTACAGTCTCTTTCATTTCAATGTCATTACTCTTTGGATGTTCAGTCTTTTGAGTTTTTTTCTCTGCTGGTTGATTCTTTTCATTCGATTGGCTCTTTTTTCCTCTTGATGAATGGTTGATCTCATTCGAATATCTTTCATCTTCTTTAACTTGTTTTTCTTTGGGTATTGGTTGACTCTGCGTTCCTTGATTCTTCTTTTTGATTATAACAGGACTTCCTTGACTGATCTGTTGTGGTTTCTCACAATTCACCCAGGTCAAATCAGTCTGACAGTGAATGTTGCTCGTGGTTGGTTTCACAACAGAAGCATATGTTTTCTTCAAACTATAAAGGGGGGATTGGTCAACCCTTTTCCGTGTTTCCATATAGCTGATCCTTTCAACACATTTCATTCTTTGTATTTCTTTTTCCTTTATCCAAACAGGACATTCTTTTGTTGAAGCTGGATGATTCCCTGAACAGTTAATACATTTAGATGGCTTTGAACATCCTGATTCGTGTCCTTCTTCTCCGCAATTACAGCAAGTTCTTTTTCTTTTACAGAAAGTAGATCCATGACCAAACTTCTGGCAGTTGTAGCATCTCAGAGGGTTTGGAATGAAGATACTGACCTTTACACTCACATATCCGATCTGAATCCTCTCGGGAGGTTGTGGTTTATTAAAAGTCAGAATGTATGTACCAGTTTTAATTATTTGTTCTTCTTTTTTGATTGTAATCCTCTTGACATTTGTCACATCTTGTTGGTTTAATTCAGATGCTATTTCAGCCTCATCCATGTCCTGAAGTTCTCTAGTGTGTATAACGCCTTTGCTGCTATTCAGTAATGGATGATAAAAAGCCTTTATTGGAACATTTGCCAATATATTTGCACGCAGTATATTTTCAGCATGGCTTTTCTTTGAGCACTCCACCAATATCTGCCCAGATCTCAGCTTTTTCACGTCTTTAACGGTTCCTGCTATTCCTGCTATGCCTTTCTGTATTGCAAATGGAGATAATTTTGTAAGAGGCATATCTGATATCTGTGATTCTAGCAATACAAATCTATGCCAGTTCTCATTTTTATGGGAGTTACTGCATCCAGCATCTGAATCATCGTCCACCAATTGTTCTGTCATCCGTCGTTTTGGGGTTTTTTTTATTTGCCATATTTGTATTTATTTTTATTCATCACTTCTGCTCCTCACCCACCTTGGAGTCCAACAAGGGGATGCACAGAGCCGCGGTAATCCTCCAGATATGCACCAAGGATACAGTAGTGATATACTTGAGCAAAAAGAACAAAAATTCATTTCACTCAATTGACCCTAAGCCAAGGACCTATTCGGTACTTCTTGACTAGCCGATTGGTTGGACCGGGTCTTTCCAACCTCCCGTCTATGTGAATTCAAAGCCAAAGTATTGTGTTGGATCTGAAGTAGCCGCAGCATACACATTCCTCAAATACCAGGTTCTTGTCCTCCCCAGACACGGGTTGCAACTTACGGCAAAGAAGTCGCCCCATTTGTCGCCTCTTACGATCAGCAAGGGGGGTGCTAGGGACCTATTCTACCCCGGGTCCCCACGGGGGTAAAGACTCGTAAGCACGGCGACTCGTTTGAGGAACTATGAGTCGACTCTTTTATAGATGAATCAATAGTTTTAAACACTTTGCACTTTCAGATTTAAGCCTTAGCTGGACATTTCACTTCACTTAGAGCTGTGTAACACACAGCATACAAGCTCATTTTCAAAAACCCATAATAGGGGCTCTTTAATTCAAGTTTGATTTAAACGGTTTGAACTTCCGCTTAGTAAAAAAGCCATTAGTGCTCCGTTTGGGACAGCACTACATACATATACTATGCTGTTAAGTGTGCATAAGTGCATAGTGTATAGTGTGTCATTTGGGACGCAGCTTTTCATTGAGCCACTGAATCATTTCAAACAATTCATTCAAGTTTGATTCACTATGAAGCTAAATTTGACCTTTTCCACTCTAATACTGAATCATTATTTCAACTGATTCATTCAGAAACAAAACTAGTGACGTTTCCACTGAGTCACTGAACATTTTTTGCCATTCAAAAACCACTGAATCACTTAAAAACAAAGAAAGTGCTTCTTTCAGTCAATGAATCATTTCAACCGATTCATTCAAATCCGTTTGTTCAAAAGCAAATGAATCGAACAGCAACAGAACATATGACAGCTTTTATGAAAAATCACTGAATCATTCTTAATCGTTTAAAATGATTTATTAACTCTGAAAAAATCCAGTTGTCCTGTTTCTGAATTGATTCAGTGTTTTCGAACAAATCACTTGAAATGACGATTCAGTGACTAAAGAGTACATGTTCCATTTTCTTCTTATTGATTCGAACAAATCGTTTGAAATAATTTGGTAACTCAGTGAATCATTAATTCATCCCAGTCATTCACTGAGTCACCAAATCATTTCAACCGATTTATTCAAAACTCATAATGAGTGCTTTTACAGAGTCAATGAATTATTTTAACAATTCATTCAAAACACTGAGTCAATCAAAAACAAAACTAGTGAATCTTTCCACTGAGTCACTGAATTTAACCAATTGTTCAAAGGCAATGAATCAAACAGCAACACAACATATGCAAATCACTGAATCATTCATAATCATTTGAAATGATTCACTCCCTCAGAAAATCCTGTTGTGTTTCTGATTAGATTCAGTGTTTTGAACAAATCACTTGAGATAATGATTCAGTGACTTAAATGGCAATTGTCATTAATTTGAAATAATTTGGTGACTCAGTGAATCATTCCCTCAACCCATTCATTTAGTCACCAAATCATTTGAACTGATTTGTTCAAAACTCTGAAAAGGCACTTGTTTTGGTTTTCTGGCTGACTCAGTGTTTTGAACAAACCAGTTGAAATGATTTGGTGACTCAGTGAATCATTCATTCAACCCATTCGCCAAATTATTTCAAATTATTAATGACATTTATCGTTCAGTCACCATTCAGTCACATTTTCAACTGATTTGCACAAAAAAAATGAATCAAATAAAAAAAAACACATTTTAATTGTGACCAAATCATTTCAAATGATTCACTGATTCACATTCATATGTTGTGTTGCTGTTTCATTCATTGCCTGTAAACAATTTGTTAAATTCAGTGGAAAAATTCCCTAGTTTTGTTTTTGATTGACTCAATGATCGACTCAAGAGTCAATTAATCATTTTAACAATTCATTTAAAACACTGAATGAATCAATGAGAGACAAAACCAGTCAATATTTTTCACTGAATCACTGAAATTAATGAATCGAATGAATCAAACAGCAACACAACATATGAATGCAAATCACTGAATCATTCATAATTATTTGAAATTATTCATTTACTCTGAACCAAATCAGAAACACAGTGATTCAGTGTTTTTAAATAAATCATTGAAAATGATTCAGCGACTGAACAGCAAACGTCATTATTAAATTGAAGTGAATCATCCATTCGTTCACCGAGTCAGCAAATCATTTCAACCAATTTGTTCAAAACCCTGAAAAAGCACCTGTGTTCATTTCTGACTGACTCAGAGTCAATGACTCAATTTAACTGATTCATTCAGAACACTGAATCAGTCAGAAACAAAAAAGACTTGTACAAAAGCAAATCAAACAGCAACACAAGATATTAATGTGAATCAGTGAATCGTTCAATCAACCCATTCGTTCAAAACTCTTTCTGAAGAAATGAGTCACTGAATCATCTGCTGAATAACTTTGAATAAAAATGCCTTGTTGTTAAAAAAAGAAAAACTCGAGTCACGATTTCAATAAAAGTCTGCAGAGAACTGCTTAGTACTAAGATTAACTAACTAAGAACTGCTGACCCTGGATCAGGTCTGAATGTGTGTGTGTGTGTGTGTGTGTGTGTTCACCTCTGGAGACGCAGGAATCGACCTGTCAGCACTCCTGACGTCTTTAATTCACATCTCAAATCAGAGCATGAATTATTGAGTCTGATGAGCGGATGATGGACAGACGAGACGCAGCGAGTGAATGAACGGACAGAAGTGAGTGAACTGAACGGACAGCAGTGCGCCACAATGGACTTTTTCTACAACACCACACATTCAGCAGGACAGAGGGGGAAAAAGTGTTTGACCTACATAAACTTAAACTTACGTCAGCTTCAACGCTTGGTGGAGGGCGTGTCTGAAGCTCACACTGATGCAACAGTCATAGTGACAACAGCCAATCACATCCAGTTTGGACCGCGACAGAAAAAACGCACAAAAGTAATAGTAGTCGTGTATAAAGATGAATATAAAGGCCGATCATAAAGCATTTGACCAGTCATCAAAATAAGCTTTTCCTCCATTTTGACAGCCGCTGTTTTCTGGTGTTGCATGAATGTGATCGACTAGCGTCTGCACTAGTATTTAGATAAAGCGATCTGATTGGATGATGCCTCCGTTGGCACTTGAGAAGTTCATTCACTCATTAATTTTCTTGTCGGCTTAGTCCCTTTATTAATCCGGGGTCGCCACAGCGGAATGATCCGTGCTACTCACTACGCCACCGTGGCGCTCCCGACTTAAGTTTTGCCGCAAAAAAAAAAAGAAGAAGAAAATAAAAGAAAGAACCCAATGTGATTGGACGAATCCACAGTTCAGTTTGGCAACCCTTCACGTCACTCCATTCACAATAAATGGGAAGTGTCAACGCTGACACCCCATGTGAACAGGTTGATACAGAAAAAAAAAAAAACTCCTAATAAAACTGGACACACCCCATGTTAATAATGGAATATAAGAGATAAAGATGCAAATAGGAGAAATAAATATTCTGAAAATATATATCTTTGTTAATAATATACATAAAGTTTTCATGAGGTTACTAGCAAGTGAACTCATTTAAATGAATCGTTTAATTAATATGTTATTTAATTAGTGCATGCTTGCTAGGGCTGGATGATATGGCATTTCTTTAAAAAAATCCTACTATTTTTTCATACACACAGACACACACACACACACACACACAAAATTTGATTGACAAATTAAATCGATTCACATTTTCAAACACATACGCTCACATTATTAGTGCTGTGTAAACATTATCTAAATAAATTTTACATAGAGATAAAGGTTCATTTAAACTAAATGTTGCATGCTTTACGATATGCTGTATTTCATTCATTTTATTTAATTTAATGCCATGTCTGCAACCAAGGCTATTTTCATGGCATAAACATTTCAATAATAGATATACAATTAAAAATCACGATATGCTGTAAGAACTTTGAACATGCATCATTTTTCTTATTATTTAACATGTACACATTGACATTACATGAAACATTAGATCATGAAAATTTATTTGCAAGTCCTGGAAAAGTCATGGAAAAGAATTTTAGTAGTAAAAATGTGTATGAACTCTGCACATAAGTCAATAACTCATTGCTAATAATTATTTTTTTGGCTTTGCCATGATGACACTATATAATATTTTACAAACTATTTGTTTTACTAATTTTTTTTTCAGCTTAAAGTGACATTTTATGCTTTGCTAGGTTAATTATTTGACAAGTCATTGGACAACAGTGGTTTACTTTGTAGCCAATTGAAAAAAAACATGTCTAATATGGGCCTTAAATAAATGTTTATTTTTAAAATGTAATACTATTATTCCAGCCAAACTAGAATAAACAAGATTTTCTTCAGAAGAAAAATATTTTTTTAAATGCTGTGAAAATGTCCTTGCTCCATTAAACACGCCTTGTTAAATATTTGAAAAAGAATACAAATTTCACAGGAGAGTTAATAATTTTGCCTTTAACTGTCTATTAATCAACTCTTTTTTTAGTCCCCACATGAATGTAAAAATGACATAATATTAATGTCCAAATAAATTAGAAAGGAACACCGATTAAAAACAAACCAGAACCAATCGAATAAGGACATCTTATCTGCATCTTTTCTGGTCAAAGGTCAGATGAGCGCACTCGTGAAGGTCAGCGGCCCACAATTCAAAAGGACAATCTCGACACACGACTGAATGCAGAGCAGCAGACGCTCCGCAGGGAGAAACACGCAGCGTCATGTCAAACCTCAGCAAATATGAGATGAAAAGTGTGCGGATGGAGACGCCGGAGGAGATGAAACGATTCCCGGACAATGGCAGATCCCAGCGCAGATGAGCATGAGCGCCGCTATTAACAACACGTTATTAAATCACCACAGATGGAAACGAAAACGCTGATTCCAGGAAAAAAACGCAACAATCACTTCGCCAAAATCTGGCTCTGAAAGGCTCAAATTCATCTTTCCAGAGTCACAAACGTCGGTTGAGGGCGAAGGAGAAAGTGAGTTTAAAAATTTACATTTCACATTCCCTTCAAATCCTCCTGCTTTACCAAAACCATGTATTTATTTACAAAAAAACAATCGCAACAGGCACTAGAACAACTCAAAACTCTGGTAGGACAGGGAGTGCTGACAATACAATACCAGACGAAGAACTAAACCAACTCAAGGGTATAAATACACAGGACATGATTGAACAGGGGTGTGACACAGTTGGAACTAATAAACATTAACAAACGGCGTAAAAAAAACAGAAGGAATCACATGACATAAACAAAAGCACATGGAGTACAACCAAGCGGCAACCTCCTGCTCTCCCTCGGGAAGCCAATACGGAAGTAACTTAAACTTGCAATTCATCGAAAATTCCGCTAGTCCTGGCTGTCCTGGCTCCATAATAGAGCAAATCTCCAATGAGCCCACTGGTGAAATGGCCAATTTTACAGCAGAAAAAAAGGTGTTTACAGCCTGGTACAAAGAACGATTTTGGTTCATATAGCTGATATTACCCTTCATGACAACTGTGAGGGGGGTGAATTTTTTTATAACTCATCCGTTTCCTTTATATTAAGCTAAATTAAGTTTGCATAATTAAGGGCGTGGCCACTTGAGTGACAGCTAGTCCCGCTGGTCGCCGTCACGTCACCTCAGCTGATTCCGCCTGATTCATCGTGTTTTTGTGTTGTTTTATATGGCTTTACACAGTCAGTTGCCTTTTGGAATTATTTCCTGCAATTATCAGATGATATGGCATGCTGTGTGCACTTAATTGTGCTCACAAACCATTCACGTGGACTCACGTTTCCCAGGTGAGTGAAATTATTTACTTATACCATCTCTATACATGTAATTGCTTTATTTAGGATAATTTATGATTTATAATGTTCTTCAGAACTCTAATGCACTCCAGAATCTGACAGATTGTACAGCTGTAGTCTATAAAATCGTCATCTGAAGCGTTGTCATACAGTGTTCTGCCTGGATTTCCTAAATAGCCCTGCATTTACTATCACAGACTATATCTGAAGTGTTTGGATGTAATTCACGCTTTCTTCCAATGCCAGCATGCGTCCCGTAGCTCCGCTCACGCTCCGCCCACGCTCCGCCTCTTTGCCCTTGTTTGGTATGCCTCGGTTGGTGCGATGACGCGCGAACAAAATGGCGACGGTTGGCCACGCCTACTAGTGGCTTCTTTTGGGTTCATCAGAAACCTATGGGTGACGTCACGGATACTACGTCCATATTTTTTACAGTCTATGAGTACAACACATGGGAAATCACATGACGCAACAAATACACAACGACAACATCTAGACACACACAATCTCACCAGTGTGTAGTACAAATATTGCTGTTGTTGTTGTTTTTTTGGACAAATTTGGCTATAAGCATCAGCTAACTGCTTTAATGTAAATAATAACCTGAATAAAGTAAAATAATGTCCTGTGTCGATGATGAAACGCGAGTTGGAGATGATAAATCAAGTCTAACTTTTCAACCCCTGCCAGCAGTATAGAAAGCGCAATGTGAAAATGCATTAACTAATGAAAAAGAGTGTAATTTCTCGAATTCAGATGTGATTAAATGCAATCAGTGTATAGGATAGGATTCCTTGAGTCACTTGAACTTCTTTTCAGTGAAGTAAATCAAAAGCACACTGCAGCCAGGCAAACAAAAAAAGTGTTGTTTATCAAATTAAAAAGTGATCACATTAAATTAGTGGAGGTCCTGATACAAAAAGGATTCATTTAAACTGGTGAAGTAAATCACTGGCATGCACTCCAAACTGTATCTAATTCATTTAGTGATTAGATTGGCCATTTAATTAAGTTTTTTTTTGTGAATCAAAACAAAATCAATGTTTGATCATTAGTTTGTTTAGACCAGTGCCAGGGCTAAAATGTTATTTTTTAACTGTGATTAATCCCAGCAGATGCATAAAGAGTTCATATTAGGTTAGATTGAGGTTGTGACGTCAGGTAGCTAAAATTCAACGTCTAGTCAATGTTTAAGGACAAAGTTATTTTGATGTCCAATAAAGACGTCACATGACATTGATATTAGGTTGTGTTAGAAAGTGACCAAAATCCAATGCCAAGCCAACATCATAAACCAACGTCCTATTGATGTCAAATACTGACATTTATTCATCAGGTATGGCAACCAAAATCTGTCGGATAGATGTCATAGCGGTAACATCCACACAGCGTCAAGCTGTAACTTAATTAGACGTTAAAATTTGGTTGATTTTAGGTTGGATGTTGGACATTGACATCAAACTGACGTTGGGTTCTGACATCAATCCAATTTTCATTTCCAACAAAATGCAACGTCCCAACGACATAGGGGTATATTGTCAATTTGACATCTGTGTTGATGTCCTGTGCCTGCTGGGATACAATCTGTGCTGAATAAGATCATTAAAAAAATATTTTTATAAGAAAATAAAAAAAAAGAACTAAAACTTCTGAGTAATTAGTTCATTTTAGCAAATCAATACAAGCGGTGCAATCAGTGTTCAATTTGTCAGTGATAAAAGCTTTATTTTAACCAACACTAATGGAAATTCTAAAATGCAAGTGAAAATGTGAATAAAAATATGAAAAAACTAATTATTCTCAAAAAATTTGATCAATAATCAAATTCATTGATTAAACTGAATCACTGTTCCACATGACTTTATAAAATAATCCTTTTAAATGGTTCTCCTAAGTGAGGGGTGTCCAAACTCGGTCCTGAAGGGCCTGTGTCCTGGAGATTTTAGCTCCAACTTGCCTCAACACACCTGCAAAGATGTCTTAGAAAGAGATTTAATAAGAGCTTTATTAGCTAGCCCAGGTGTGTCTGATTGGGGTTGGAACTAAACTTTGCAGGACACCGGCATTCCAGGACCGAGCTTGGACATCCATGTCTTAGGTGAAGTGAATCAAAAATGTGATTGTGTACTAATGCGTCATATCAAATTGTCCATGAAAGTGATTTAAAAATAACACAATCAGTGATCGATTCTCGAGTTTGAGGTGAAAAACGCTCATTGTAACTCTATATCAGCCAGCTCAAAATACGCAGTTGGAAATCTAAATGTAAACGCATTAACTTATAAAAAGTATTGTTTCTTGAATTCAAATGTCATTCAATTTAATCAGTTTAGCGTATGATTACAGAAAGCTCACAAAAAAAAAAAATTACGATTAGTTGAAAATAAAACTAAACCGAAATTCATAACTGATGACTAGGCCCACATGGAACCTGCGCGTGCAGAATTCCGCAGATTTCCCCAGATTTTTTGCCCATTATTGATTCTGTTTATTTACTGGTGTAAATGTGTGTACATTTATATTTATTCAGTTTTTTAAATTAATTTTAGAAATATTATTGACTAATATGAAAATATTCATATAATTTATTTAAAATACAGTTTGACAAGTAATATTTTCTGTCTTTTAGTAGAGATTTTATATGAGAGACTTGCTTTGTTTACCAAATAAAGTGGATCTAATTGGATTCACATTGTTAGCATTAAATAAAAGAGAGAAAAGTATTACTTTTCTTTTTTATATATTAAGGTTTTAGTTATGATACTCCCAAAATCATTCCACATAAATCTGCAGATTTTTAACAATTTTGGGCAGAAATAGCAAAAAATGTCCACAGATTCCGTCTGGCCCTACCAATAACTGATGTAATGGCCCTGTGTCAGTTATTTTGTTTTATTTAATGCCGTTAATACTTTCCCTTTAAAAACGTATTCCCATGTGTGGAAAAAACAACCTGATCTCATGAGGAAACTTAAATATTTTTAGGGTTTCTTTTCAGTTTAGGGGCTTATTTGGATGAATTCATTCATGTAAAATGAGTTCAGTCATATGAAAATGTGAAAAAAAAAAATTTAAACGGCGTGGCACAAAACCGCACCCCTAAACTCAATTGTCATTGGGGGATAATTCAATCGTACTAAATTTTACAAATAAAATCATACAAAATCATATGAAATAGCCACTAAATCAAAAATTTGCGAATTGCCATTAGATAGCGTTGGGAAAAATGGAGCTTTTTGGCCATTATCTGACATCACAGTCAGTCCATTGTTACATGCAGCAACCTGACCAAAAAAAACAAAACAAAAAAAACTATGAAAAAATAAATAAATAAATCGCAAATCTATCATACGTCAAGTAAATCATATTCTCTGTTGCTGTTGTTTTTAGTATTGGTCGGGAACTGTGGAATTGAAATTAAAGATGATAACATAATGAAATATAAGAGGGAAATAAAATGTTCAATAATCAAAATTGAGGTAAAGTGTTTAATTAATCAAGGTTTTGATTTTAGGTCACATCCTCCAGCCCTACTAAAACTTAAATCTTGTGAATCAAAACAATCAGCGTTTGATGTTCTGAGTTGGTGGAGATAAATGTTCATTTTCACTCGAAAACCCCTGCCAGCTCTAAAACGCAAATAAAAATGTGAATATAAGTGCGTCAACTAATTGAAAAGTGTCATTTCTCCAATTCAAATGTGATTAAATTCACGTCACTCGTCTTGATCAGGCCTAAAGATGCGTATTATCATACGGCTACGCCCCATTCGTCACTTCAGGCTAATTTTCGAGTGTAATTGCCTGACGCTGTAATTAATTTTGACTGAAGCGTGTACTATTTTTGCACCAAAAACCTCATGGATTGTTTCTGTCCTGTACTTGCTGACTGATATTAATAACGCTGAACTTTACAGAGATGCTTTATGGACGTGGGAGACGCATGTAATTGAATAGAAGCAGATCAGATGCAAAAGTTTCCAGATGAGAAAAATGATCTTAGATCAGAGTACGCGCTCTGTGCCATAATATAGCCATTATATCAAATAGCCTCATATTTTATAGCCCTATTACATTAAAAGCTGATTAATGCATTATTTTAAGACTTTTTGTATTTGGTTTCAAGCCATAGATATACTGTAGAATTCATTTGAACAAATGTAGTTTTCTCAGACTGCTGTACAGCATATGAATATAATAATATAATGATTTACTCTCACGGCTTTCAATATACATTACAAATGTGTACAGTGTGGGAAAATACTTCAAACATTGAAAGCTGTGCATGATCATCACGTCTTAAAAATAATGAAATACCATGAAATGTGTATGAAATGTGTTTTTATACCCTATGAAATGTGTTTTTATACCCTTTAAAAATGCTGATTTTTTTATATTGGGTTATTGTAGAAAGAAATGTGATGTGATGATAACATGGTACAAAAATGATACTGTTAAAGTACAAGTCCAAAACAACATGGTAATAAATGACTATAGTACAAGTACAGTCATAAAACAAATATGATATATTCAATTTCCTTGGTAAATTAAACAAAAACATGGTCTTACTATGGTAATATTATACATAAACTTCACAAATATTATATTATTTAAAGACTTCAAATAATACCATGGTGAAACCACGGTAAATGTGTTACTTTTCGTACTTTTCTGACGATATACATAACTAAACATATTAATACGCAAGATTTAAGCAAATACATCCTGTTATCATCCAAAAAATGAAGGAAAAACATATTTAATTTCTCTATATGACCGACCCAAACCAAAGTTTTGGTCATGACAGCTCAGCCATTTAGTTCGTATATTCTGTGTAAAAATAACTGACATTTCCTCTATCCGCAATAAACACCTTTCAACACGCTTTATAAATCTAAATCACGGCTCGAATATTCATTAATGTTGACGGAAATGAAATATAAATCGTAAAAACTCACCTGAGTGGCGTTAAAGGGGATTTGTGAGGAGATTCTGCTGTTCTGCGTTTGCCGCGAAACTTGGGCGCGTTCACCGGCCGCGCGCTCACGAAGCCGCTTATACAGAGAGCGAGCAGGCGCGCGCACCGCTCTTAAAGGGACAGTTCAACCAAAATAAAATGAAAAATTGAGACACTTTTTAGGTTCCAAACATTTATGAGCTTATTTATACTGTTGAACCAAAAGAAGACATTTTGAAGAATGTTAGAAGACTGTAAGTATTGACTTCCATTGAAGGGAAAACAAACATGGAGGTCAATGGTTACAGTTTTTTAGCAGGAGGAAAAAGTCCTAAATGTTTGAAACAAGTAAAGGGTAAATAAATGAGGACAGAATAAACATTTTTGGGTGACTATCCTTAAAGAATCATTAAAAAAATAGTACATGCCACAGAAACTAACCACATGACAGTTTTTTATCTATATTATATACAAAGATTAACTGTGAACATTGTGTCCTGTTTTACATTTTATATCAAGTCATGAACAAATAATCTGATTTTTTTTTCAAATATGTTTATTGATTTTTTCCTTTTCTCCCCATCAACTAGGCATACAACAACAATGCAGCCTAAACAGCACATATCCCTTCTTATATATGTGTATATACACATTCAAATAACATGCCAAATAAATAAATAAATAGATAAATAAATAATAAGAAATATGAAAAAAAAAATTAATGACAAAACAAAAAAAAACAATAATACACAAAAAATAATAATAATTAAAAAATGATGTTTCCAAACACACAATTTACATAATATTCATATGTTCCCAAATATAGTCAAAGTCCTTCTGCTTGCCTTTGATGATATAAGTTAGTCTCTCTAGTCCAATACAGTTCAATATTTCTTTTTTCACATTTCTATGGATGGGGCATCCATGTGTTTCCAGTATAATGCAATAGCCCTTCTAGCTTGAAGAAGACCAAAATCCAAAATTCCAAAGTTCCATAGGATACAAACCAAGTATACAGAGCTTGGCATTTAAAGGGATTTTAATATTAAACATGTCTGTCATACATTCAATTATCTCTTTCCAAAACCTTTGTATTTTAGGACATTGCCAGAGGCAGTGATATAGTGTACCTCTATCATCCAAACATTTAAAGCACATATCTGGAATATTAGCTGACATATGATGAAGTTTCACAGGGGTTTTATACATAACGTGTCTTTGGCTGTTGATTGTTACCTTTTTTGTGGTGTGAAAAACTTACTTAAAAAAACATAATTTCTGTTGCTGTTAATAGACTAGTGGTTAAGTGTGCCGACACATACAGTAGCACCATAATGCTCATGGTCAACCAAGTTTGATTCCTGGCTTAAAGTCCTACGTCAATCCTTCCTCTCTCTCTACTTCCAGTGCTTTCCTGTCTGTCCTCTCCTATCCTATCCCAATGAAAAATGTGGAAAAAACCCTTAAAAATAATTATAAAAACATCCTTTTTAATATTTAAAGAGAATTTCACAGACTTTTGCTGTTATTATGACACATTTCAATCACGAATATTAATCCAAAAGTGATTTTCTCCCCTCCGAAAAAATCTATTAACTAAACATGAGTTTATTTAATAACTTGCCAGCATCAGGGGTTTACACGAAGTGTCATAAAAATTATGTTTTGACTGCTCTGAAGTAAAAACACAACAGCGTGTCCCTCTGTGATCAGTGCGGCCCCCATCTGTTCCTGACAGCATCGGCCATCTGTTGCCAACAATAAACCACATCCAGCCAATTACGTAACATCAATCTTCCCAAATGTCTTCATTTGAACAGATCTGTGGATAAAACATAACGACATTAAAGCATTTGTGACAGACAAACTAACAGTATGTGAAGTATAAATGCTAATACTGTAACTATAGGAGTCGGGTGACAACAGAGGTGAGGGTCCAAACTCAGGTTATTAACAGCTTAGTCAGACAGGCAATGGTCAAACAGGAACAAACAGTATCATGAGGGTAACCTAATAGCATAGTCATCGTCAAAAGCAGAGGTTGATGCAAGCGGCATACAGGATAAACAACAAGGCAAGGATCTAAAGGCATGGTAAGACTAGACAAGAAACCCCTTCGCAACATTACAGGATAACATATGACAAGACTCAGCAATGTGTGTGTCTGTGAATATATAGTCCATGTAATCAGTCTATGATTCGTTTCCAGCTCTGTGTGTGCAATCAGAGAGAGAACTGGAACTGGTGTGTGTGTGAGGTGCATGATGGGATTTGAAGTTTGGTTCTGTGTACAGATTTGTCGTTCTCCAGGGATGTGCAGCTTTTAGATTGCTGGTCACAACAGTGGAATGAACCGCCAACTTATCCAGCATATGTTTAACGCAGCGGATGCCCTTCCAGCTGCAAACCATCACTGGGAAACACCCATACAAACTTATTCACACAAATACACTATTGACAATTTAGCCTACACAATTCACCTATACCACATGTCTTTGGACTTTGGGAGAAACCAGAGCACCAGTGGCCTGGCTGGATGTGTAAAGTATAGAAAATTATATCAATGTTATTCACTTTTAAAACACTAAATTAAATCTATATATGCGAACAAAGATATTGCTATTTATTTACTGGCTTTTAGATTTTTTTGCATCAAGTAAATGACCAAAATATGATCAAAAATGACCAAACCAAAGAACCAAACCGAACCAATGTGTCAAAATCTACTATAATTTGCCTGTTTGTGTGTAGAAATATATATTAAAAGTATGCTTCTATTTTTCTTTATCCTTTTTAAAGTATATATATGGGCGACGCGCTGGCGCAGTAAGTAGTGCTGTTGCCTCACAGCAGGAAGGTCGCTGGTTCGAGCCTCGGCTGGGTCAATTCTGTGTGGAGTTTGCATGGTCTCCCCGTGGTTGCGTGGGTTTCCTCCGGGTGCTCCAGTTTCCCCCACAAGTCCAAAGACATGCGGTATAGGTGAACTGGGTAAGCTAAATTGTCCGTAGTGTATGAGTGTGAATGAGTGTTTATGGATGTTTCCCAGAGATGTGTTGCAGCTGGAAGAGCATCCGCTGCGTAAAACAAATGCTGGATAAGTTGGCGGTTCATTCCGCTGTGGCGACCCCAGATTAATAAAGGGACTAAGCCGACAAGAAAATTAATGAATGAAGTATATATATGGGCGACACGGTGGTGCAGTAAGTAGTGCTGCCGCCTCACAGCGAGAAGGTCACTGGTTTGAGCCTCGGCTGGGTCAGTTGGCATTTCTGTGTGAAGTTTGCATGTTCTCCCTGTGTTCGCGTGGGTACAGATGAATAGGGTAAAATAAATTATCTGTAATGTTTGTGTGAATTAGAATGTGTGAATGTTTCCCAGTGATGGGTTGCGGCTGACAGGGCATCCGCTGTGTAAAAAACATATGCTGGATAAGTTGGCGGTTCATTCCGCTGTGGCGACCCCAGATTAATAAAGGGACTAAGCCGAAAAGAAAATAAATGAATGAAGTATATATATATATATATATATATACTGAAAAAAAACTGACAAAATTACAACAAAAATACAATAAAAGTGTTTTATTAACTAATAGTTCTTAATTATTTTATTATTAATTATTAATTTAACTAATTATCTTAATAACGGATTTAAATAAATCATATATTAAGACTCAAACATTAAGACTTATGACAAAAGAAAAGTCTTGTGGTTGATCCCAGTTGTCAGAGCAACAAATAATAACTTGACTTCTAGTTGATCATTGTAGAAGTGGCAGAAGGTGGATTTTTCAGATGAGTCATCTGTTTAACTGCATCCCAATCATCACAAATACTACAGGAGACCTACTGGAACCAGCATAGACCCAAGATTCTCACAGAAATCAGTCAAGTTTAAATGAAAAATCATGGTTTGGGGTTACATTCAGCATGGGGTGTGTGAGAGATCTGCAGAGTGGATGGCAACATTAACAGCCTGAGGTATTAAGACATTTGTGCTGCCCATTACATTACAAACCACAGGAGAGGGCAAATTCTTAACGCTCTTCATACTTCAGGCTCCACATCAAAGCTCCTGAAAGCAAAGAAGATCAAGATGCTTCAGGATTGACCAGCCCAGTCACCAGACATGAACATTATTGAGCATGTCTGGGGTAAAATGAAGGAGGAGGCGTTGAAGATGAATCCAAAGGATCTTGATGAACTCTGGGAGTCCTGCAAGAACGCTTACTTTGCCATTCCAGATGACTTTATTAATAAGTAATTTGAGTCATTGCAGAGATGTGTGGATGCAGTCCTCTAAGCTCATGGGAGTCATACACAATATTCATTCTGTTTCCACTGCAGCATGATTTTATATTCTACAAGTGACAAGACTCAAAGCAGAGTCAGACCTTACTGTCCTTATTCAATAATTCAAAATCAAGGCATGATCATTTAAGTTTGGTAAAATAAGCGTAATCTAGAGGCCTTTGCCTTTCATATAAGCCACTTCTGATACCAAATAATCAACTAGAAGTCAAATTATTATCTGCTGCTCCTAAAACTTGCATATGTTACATCTGTTCTATTAATAAAACCTATTCAGGTTGTCAGTTTTTAGCTATCTTAGAGGTTACCATAGGTCAAACTGTACAAACTATGCATCAAATTTTTTTACTTTTAAAAAATATGTAAATACAAACACTTATTTTATGAGAAAAGTATCTTATAAACACTTGCAAAGTCTTATAGTCCTCTTAATCTGCAGTTTCAGACTGTTGAATGACTTCTTGCACAGACTGATTATGCATTGAAAATGGCATGAACCATTATGGGGTGGTCAAAACCCCTTTGTAATTCACACCCTGCTCCAGAATCGGCTCCCAACGCAGTGAATCCACCAACTGAAGGTGGCGACTCGGCCATCTGCGCCTCCCTCTGCCAGTCCTGGCCCGGGCCCAGCCTGCAGACTCCAGCTCCTCCCGCAGGTCACGGCGTCCAGACAGCAGGATTTGTCTCCATGAACCCTCGCCGAAACAGTCTGTAAGGAGGTGCATTGGCAAGCTCGCAACTAATCTCCTTAAATTACCTTGTCATTCGGTCTTGCCGTTAATTTTCAGTGATATATCCGTTAAATACACAAATTCCTCAAGCGCCAATTAGCAGCTTCACATTGATCTCCCGAAAGCAGACTCGTGAGGTGATGAATGCTTTTCTCGGAAGGGATCAGAACGTTCACGGATCTGACAAGGCAGCTGATTCATTGTAGAAATATAACTCAAGTGTTCATTTCCATTGGGTCGTGGTCAAGCAAAACAACCTTTCAGACTTTAATAGGGTGTTTCTAATCTACAACAGAGCTATGTAATGTCCTGGAGGAGTTTTATACTACACTTTCAGAAAAAAAGGTACACTATGGTACAAATAGTGTTCCTTGAGAAACAGTTTTGTACCTTTGTAAAAATTGTACCTTTTATGGTACTGAAAAGACCTCTTATGATACTGTTTTGTGCCTTTTATGGTACAACTGAAATGAAGGTACACAATTGTTCTCATATAAAAGGTACAAAAGTGTTGAACAACTCCTTCTTTCTTACAGTATCTATGAAAATAAATATGACTGGAAAGGCAGAGTGATTTTTATGAATAATTTCCATATTAAACAAGAATCATCATTTAAAAGTATGTTTAAAGACACTTATAAACATACATTTTTAGTCCTATAATACAATAATACAAAACAACTAAAACATAAAACTATAGGTATTGTAAACTAAACATTTAAGGCATTTTGATAAATGTTTTTTAAGCATTTTTGACACTGTTAAGGTACAAAGTGTCTTGTCACTGTGGTGGTACCTTTCACAAAGTATACAATATTGTCTCTGCAGGTTTTTAAAAACAAAGGTACATTTTGGTTTCCAATGGTACAAATCAAGACCTTAAAAAGTACAAATTTGTTTCTTTTCTTAAGGTACAATTCTGTCCCGTAAAAAGGTACTGCCCCACTGACAAGGGTTTGTACCTTCTTTGGTACAACATTGTACCATTTTTTCTGAGAGTGTATACTATATAGCGTAATTGTGGTATTTTGGTGTATTTTTAGGGAAACACAGTGGCTCAGTGATTAGCACTGTCGCTTTCTCAGCAAGAAGGTCATTGGTTCAAGCCCCAGCTGATTAATAACTGGACTGATATTTTCAATTTATTATAATCTTCTATGTGAAGCTGCTTTGACACAATATACATTGTAAAAGCGCTATATTCAAATAATGGTGAATACGAACGGACTTTTAATTTCAGTCAGCCCCAGTGCTTACAATTTATTGTCATCCCATCCAAAATCATCACGTTTAAGATCTGATTTTTGAAAAAAAAAGCTGCAATGTTCACTGCTTGGCTGAGATACAGTATACAGTGGATATCAGAACAAACAAGAAGCACTGCATTATACTATATTTTTCCATCCCATGCCTTTAAAATTTGGAAATGATTTTACCCCAGTATTTTCAATGGAATTTCTGCGCTAGCCTGCAGCTAATGATGCCTGCGTTTAATGGTCTTTTGTCTCTCTTTACACTTTAACATGGGCATGTTTTGTTGCTGTAAAAAAGTGACAAATCTGCCAATCTGCAATAGTGAATAGCTTTCATCTGGAAAGGGACACCAGTTAAGACGGTCACCAGTTAAACACCGGCTTCATTGAGTTTACTTTTAAGAGTCCTCAAGCAGATGTTTACACCGTGTAGACTTGACATCATGTCCACGATTACAGCGTACCAGTGGCCCTCGTTAAAATATTGAATACATTGATGCAGTCTGGTGTTTACGTCTGGTCTGCGTCTTTTAGAAGCTCCAAACCCCGACCACACGTAAAGCAAAACCGTGTCAAGCTGCTCATGTGTTTGCCACAAAACACTCGGCTGCAATCCATGTTCGCTCACTATAACCTTTATTTACGCCATTTACTCCACAACACGAATTTACCGCGCTCACCGCCAGCGACGACAACAACAACGCCCTTCGCCGCGTCACTTCCGGTGTTTGGTACTGTGGTGGAAAGTTCATTTTATTCATCTTACTTTCAGTTTTAAATGCTGATTATTATACATCTATATACATATGATATTTTGTTCTTTTATGAAATGTTTAAGTTAGTCCAGGTCTGACTAAGTTCACAACTGTTTATGTTCATCCTCTTGATATATTACATGGCCAAAGCTTGCGTGACTACAATTTATTTGTGTGCATTACGTATGGGCATGCCTGACCACCTTGACATGTTTATGTGGCTGGACGAAATTTGGGTGTCTACATAGGGAGTTAACAAACTATATGTCCAGGTGGAAGTCAAGATTGAAACTTAGTTGGTCAAAGGTCAAATGTGTGTGCGTCGATGTAACTGTGACTCATTCTCTATGTCTTTCTTGACCTTGTGAGCTTAGCAAACTAGATAAAAAGAGAACACACTCTGTTTCGGTGTCTCACATTCTGCAGAAACCTGCGTTGCTGTATGATTGTCTGACCTTCTTTGCAGAGAATAAAACTTTAAAAGACAGTTTGGGTAAGATTTTGTCTTCTTTACCACTGAGAGACGCCTCATTAAAGAAATTGCCACTACAGTACATTCCCTTTCCGTCAAGAATCTGTCTTTGTAAATTTATTTCGGGACTGGTAAAAGTGTTTTGCTTTTTCTTAATTTCTTTGCTAAAATGTAATCTCGTTTTGTCCTCGGTAAAACCGTTTTTCCTATGTAATTGTGTCTTATGATAGGTAAAAATGTTTTCCAAAATGTAAATTTGTCTCGAGTGTTGTTTTGCACTTCCTGGCCACCGTACTAACGTCTATTTAACCGATTATATTTGAATTATGTTACAACATTGATGCTGTAAAAGGAACCATATGAAATTGAAAATAGTCACAGAAACTTTTCACCGGAAGTTAATCATTGTCTGAAAAACACTAGCCGTGCGTGTAGTCCATTTGTACGTTTCTGTCTTGTAGACTAGGCTACAGCTAAAGACCAAATTATTAGCCCTCCTGTAATTAAATATATATATAAAACAAGCCTATATAAAACAGCATAATGAAGTGTGAGTGTTTGTGTGTGCGTGCGTGCGTGTGTGTATGTGTGTGTGAGACTGAGTGAGTGAGCACCAGAAAAGTGCCCGTGACGGTTCATCCCTCGCGGCATCTATCGCAGCTTGTTGCCCGTTAAAGAGTGAAGCGGTCGCGGTGTGGAGGTGAAAGCAGGTGGGCTGAAGGAATCAATAACTCTGGTAATGAGATCCGCGGGGCGTCATTACCGTCATTACCGTCACCCCCTCCGGCCGCGCAGGATCCTTCTTCCGTAACGAGCGTTGTCTTCGCCGGCCGCAAAACACACCTCATTAACCTTTACGGTTCTCGGGGAAACTCTGCTTCTCTTCAGGATGTACAGTTTTGGCGGAGGTATCTGGGGTTTATAAATGTCTTTACACGGTGTAATCTGTTGGAAATTGACAGGATAGTTCACTCCAAAATGAAAACGTTTGCCCTCAACTCGTGGTTCCATATCTTTATGAGTTTTTTTTTTTTGTTTATGTTGAACATTAAAGAAGATATGTTAAAGAAAGCTAAAAACCTGCAACCATCAACTTAATTCCATGAGGGAAAACAAATACTGTGGATATTAAATGGTTACAAGTCTGCAACTTTCTTCAACATATTTTCTTTTGTGCTCAACAGAATAAAGATACTCAGACAGGTTTGGAATAAGTGAAGGATT
Organism: Danio albolineatus; assembly: GCA_903798035.1. Lineage (NCBI taxonomy): Eukaryota > Metazoa > Chordata > Actinopteri > Cypriniformes > Danionidae > Danio > Danio albolineatus. Next base: position 375,800 of record CAIGQQ010040348.1, on the reverse strand, counting down.
TAGAAAATGATGACAGAATATTCAGTTTTGGGTGAACTATGTGATGACTTCAAATAACATCTCTGAACTGGATTGTGCAAATATAATCAAAAGTGAGTTACTTGCTGTTTAGATTATGAGGGTTGTGTGTTGACAGAAAGGAAGGCGCCTAGAGCTATTTCCTTTTGGATACAATACTTAACTTAACAATCGTGTTTTTTTAACCTTTTTATTTTACATTCGACAACCAAGCCCTTTCAAAATGTGCTGGCAAGTGTTTTGGAATCTTTTTGGACTGGCTAGCCTGCTAACTTTTAACATTATATACATTATGAATGGGACAGCATGATGGCTCAATTGTTAGCATTGTGGCCTCACAGCAAGAAAGTTGCTGGTTCGGGTCCCGGCTGGGCATTTCTGTATGGAGATTGCCTGTTCTCCTCGTGTTGCCATGGGTTTTGTCTGGGTGGGTCAATCGGTGCTTTTGAAAACACTATCAGTTGGGTTTAGCAAAGTGGAGGGTCGGGTTAATCGGTGCTTTTGAAAACACTATCGTTAGGTTTAGAGAAGACGGTGGTCGGTCAATCGTTGCTTTCGAAAACACTATCGTTAGGTTTAGGGAAGACGGTGGTCAGGTCAACCGGTGCTTTTGAAAACACTGTCGTTAGGTTTAGGGAAGACGGTAGTTGGGTCAATCGTTGCTTTCGAAAACAGTGTCATTAGGTTTAGGGAAGACGGTGGCCAAGTCAATCGGTGCGTTTGAAAACACTATTGGTTGGGTTTAACGAAGTGAGTGGTCGGGTCAATTGGTGCTTTTGAAAACACTATCGGTTGAGTTTAGGGAAGGGGGTGGGTGGGTCAACCGGAGCTTTCGAAAACACTATCGTTAGGTTTAGGGAAGACGGTGATCGGGTCAATCGGTGCTTTTGAAAACACTATCGTTAGGTTTAGGGAAGATGGTGGCCAGGTCAATCGGTGCTTTCGAAAACTCAATCGTTAGGTTTAGGGAAGACAGTAGTCGGGTCAACCAGAGCTTTCTAAAACACTATCATTAGGTTTAGCGAAGACGGTAGTCTGGTCAATCAGTGCTTTTGAAAACACTATCGTTG
>CAIGQQ010040348.1:356489-374702 GCA_903798035.1 Danio albolineatus | reverse complement strand
TTAGGGAAGACGGTGGTCGGGTCAATTGGTGCTTTCGAAAACACTATTGTTAGGGTTTAATGAAGTGGGTGGTCGGGTCAATTGTTGCTTTTAAAAACACTGTCATTAGATTTAGGAAAGACGGTGGTCAGGTCAATCAGTGCTTTTGAAAACACTATTGGTTGGATTTAGTGAAGGGTCAGGTGATCAGTCAGTCACTCAGTCGACAGCGGCCTCTGGTGGATTTGCACAAGAACAGCAGGCAAAAAACACCTCTTGGGCCGTATTTAACACTCTTTAGAAATGTACATAGGGATACATATTGAGAATAAGCTTGGGTTGACTAATAATGACATTTTTTTAAGAGATAAATGTAATAAAATGAACTTGTTTAGCTAAAAATACAAACAACCAGGATGTTGAAGAGAAAATCCAATCATTGTGTTTTTGTAGATTCACTCTTCAGGGCTCCAGCAGAGCATCTGAACACCTTTAACCATTTTTTCTAACACAGAGGCTTCATGCGTTTCATTTCCACCAACGTCCTGCGGTGATTTCGAGTTGTGTAAAAGCCCTGCTGCGAATAAACCTTCGCCCCACCATCAGCACTCGAGAAATTGAGCTGGACTGATGGTCAGTCATTTCCCCGCTTCCAGAAAGCCAGCAGGTGTCGATCAATAACCCATAGACGTCCATCACTCCCAATATTCCAATGCAAATGGTTTTATTATGAGCGATAAACACATTACGTCTCTGCAGCAACCTTGGGAATTGAGTTTGGAGGATTTATATCCATTTTCCTTGAGCAAAAACAAGACGCTCATTTTGAAGGCTCCATCGAATATGCATAAGATTATTAATATTACATGAACGGCTTAATGGATGAATACCTGCATTAGCAAGAATGTGGTTCGGTACGAGGTGTGTAATCTGTAAAAACGAGTTGAGGTAAAAGTTTGTGTTGGTCAGAATGTGATTTGAAGCCACACGAGCGCGATTAATCAAACTTCACACAGTCCGGCGACACAATTAAATGACATTTTCTTAATAATTATTACTTTTTTTGTTCCCTCGGAGCGCTATGAATAATGCACAAACGTGTCGCGCGTGATTTTGCACATGTCGAACAAACTGGACCATGGATTTTATTGATCGCGTCGAGTTTAATTGCATTAGGAAATTGATTTTGGGATCCCTCGGGTTTATCCGAACACCTTTAGGATCTCCCCATCAAAGATCAGAGTGATATTTTTGATTGCAAAGCAGATCTTCATTTAGCACTAACCTGCTCGTGAGACATTAAAAATTAAAATTAGATTTCATGCACATTTCATCAGTAATTTAAACAGGGGTTGAGTTTTTTTTGGTATTTTTGGTCTGGGCTTTAAATTTCCTCTTATTTCATTTTTAATCCTGGCTTCCTAAATATCCCCCTTCTCCGTCTTGTTATCTATCATGCGATATGACTTTAATATGCTTTACGGCGGATTATGGCTCATTTATCATGTAGAGCAGGACCTTGCGGATTTCATAGGCCAGTAAGCGATGCTCATCTCGGGCTGCAGTGGCTCTAATGCCACTATTTATCCCAACAGACGCACCAGTGCGCAATCCGTCACACTATCCATTACAGAGACGCATAGACGCACACTCAAACTCGCCAAACATTACTAGTCCTGAAGACATTCGTGCATAGCATGAGAATCAGTTGGTTTGGGGTGGGGTGGAGGTGGGTCAGGTTACCTTACAGGATATTTTCATAGCTTTTGTTACTGTTTTTTAAAATGAAGACAACTTCCCAGCGACCCATTTTGGTAATGCTTTAATTGAATTTAGTTCAATTCATCTTTATTTATATAGCGCTTTTACAATGTAGATTGTGTCAAAGCTGCTTCACATAGAAGATTATAGTAAATTGAAACAGTGTCAGTCCAGTTTTCATTGTTGAAGTTCAGTTTAGTTCAGTTCAGTGTGGTTTAATATTCACTACTGAGAGTCTAAACACTGTAGAGTAATCCATCGATGCGCAGCTCTACAGGTCTCGAACCATGCAAGCCAGAGGCAACAGCGGCGAAGAAAAAACTTCACCAATTGGCGAAAGTGAAGGATAATAAAACCTGGAGAGAAACCAGGCTCAGTTGGGCATGACTATTTTTCTATGGCCAAACGTCTTGTGCAGAGCTGCAGTCTAGGCGCCGGAGACTGGAGAACGCTGGATGTCCATCATGAAGAAGCCGTAGGTGGGAGTGGTCACCGGCTGGTGAAAAGGCTGGCCCTTCAGGAACAATGCGAGGACTCGTCTGTCACTGAGGTCTTACAGGGATCGGTCTCATGCTCTTCACTCCTCCATGACCACCACAGCAGCTGCTCTGGATACGGCCTGGTCCAGGATTATGGAAACCTTGGGAATAATAAAAAACAGACTAACTTTATCAACACAGGCTCATTCTAAAAACATCCCCCTGTATACATCACTAGAGATCGCGAGTTAGGTAGCCAGAGGTACGTATGGCTGCGTTTACATGCTGTGCTGTCATTCTTTTGAGTATTTTCAAATGCCATATATCAATAAAATTAAGAGAAGAGAAACCGCGACGAGAACCACGGGAGACAAACCTGATAGGTTCACAGTGCACACGAGGTAATTACGTCACATACACAGCAACCACTAACTAACAACCTTTATAAAATGCATTTGCAAAGGCGTGCAATGTATTAAAGTGTTTTTTTGTTGTAAACATTTTAGGCTATTTGTGTAAACTCATTAAAGAATGAAAACATTGCAACAGGAGACTGTTTTGGGCTTGATCTGAAAGTATAACGTCTCTGATTTCATATGCAAAAAAATTATTGCTCTACCTATATGCTTTCGGTTTTTATTGGCTTTTAAACAGAGGCACGCAAACCGGAGCGTGGGCGCTCCCGCCGGTCTTAGAGGGTTAAATCGAATGCTATGGGTGGTATGACGCCATTACTTTTCCGTATGGACGGCTTTCCCGCTGTTACCAGTTTGTCCAGCAGCTCGCCATGTACGTCGGCAGACTTGAGATGCAGAGTGGAGTTGACTGCGATGACAGGGTTCGAGTCCAGTGAAGAACGGTTCCAGAAAGCAGGTAAGATAAAAACAGATGCCAATAATTAAAATAAGTAAACAACAGGTTAAGAATGTGGTAAAAATCTGAAAACTTGCTAAAAATCAGGAGGCTTTTCTTTTTCTGGATTGCTTTTGAAAAATGTCAGGTTTAGGGAAGTGGGTGGGAATCAGTCATTCAGTGCGTTTGAAAACACTATCGGTTGGGTTTAGGGAAGGAGGAGGGTGGGGCAGTTGATTGGTCAGTCGGTCAGTCAGTCGACAGTGGCCTCTGGTGGATTTAAACGAGAACAGCATGCGCGAATGGCACTCGTGAGAGGAATTTGAGATCTGAAAAAGCAAACACACTGACCTCTGGTGGATTCATTCTGCAAAAAAACATACCTCCTGGGACATATTTGGCTCTCTCTTCAGAAATGTTTATAGGGGTACGTTTTCAGAATGAGCCTTGATTGCTCATTATCAGACTCCAGACCTGCCATTTCTAAGATTACTCTCCCTCCGATGAGAAAAATCTTTTTTCTATCTTCATCTTCATGGTGTTCCTGAAGATGTCGATAAACACTTGCCTCGCTGAACCTCGCAGTGCACATCTTGATTTAATGGAACCTGGAGATTCGTCATAAAAACAGAGTCAATTATTACAGCCAGACGAGACTCTCTGAAGCCGCGTCTGATTTACACCCATAGATTAGCTGTCACTTCCACAGAGCAAACAAACGTACCAGCGGGCAAAAGTAACCGCCCCCAGGCTGGATGGCAGCAGATATATACAACTATACAGTTAAAGTCTGAATGATTTGCCTCCTGTATATTTTCCCCCCAACGTCTGCTTAAGATTTGTTCAACACATTGGAAACATAATAGTTTTAATACCTCATCTCTAATAACTGATTTATTTTATCTTTGCCATGATGAAGCCACATAATTTTGGACTAGATATTCTTCAAGATACTAGTATTCAGCTTAAAGTGACATTTAAAGGCTTAATTAGGTTAAAGTTAGGGTAATAGGCAAGCCATTGTATAACAATGGTTTGCTCTGTAGACAATCCATAACAAATATTGCTTAAGGGGGCTAATAATATTGACCTTAAAATTAATTCAAAACGATTAAAAACTACTTTTATTCTAGCTGAAATAAAACAAATAAGACTTTTTCCAGAAGAAAATATTACTACAGGAAAAAAAATTCTGTGCTCTGATATTGAAAAAGAAATACATTTTAAAAATCATCTTCAACTGTATACTATAGACCATTGCAATGTGGTGAAGTCATTGACCCATGAACATTTCCCGCTTGTTGTCAAACTATTTTAATAACTGTAAAAAGAGGCCATTGAATCATATACTAACATTAAAACAGCTGTCATAACATTACTTATCAATACATTTGGACCATTGTTATTGTTTACATCCCTCAAAATGGTCTTTATATATAGTTTAAGACAAAACTTTTAGCCCTTCTGTGAATTTACAATTCATTCATTCATTCATTTTCTTGTCTGCTTAGTCCCTTTATTAATCCGGGGTCGCCACAGCGGAATGAACTGCCAACTTATCCAGCATTTGTTTTACGCAGCGGATGCCCTTCCAGCCACAACCCATCTCTGGGAATATGAATTTACAATACTTTTCCAACTATATTCCAGTACACAACAATAAAGTAATGCAGTAAACATTTTTAATCCACATTTGATTGAACTCTAATGTCCATAACTCAATATAAAACACTAAACAGCACTATAGTAGTGTCAACAAAATGCATAAAAACTAAAGTATTATCAAACACTATGAAATACACAAGATGTGTAACTGTATAGTTTTGAAAGGGGAAAAGTGTAACGTCAATATGGCAGACGAAGTACCGCCATTAGTACCGGAACCAATCCTCAATCGCTGTACACTCTCAAGGGGGTCACAAACCAGATGCACCACGTCGCGCCAAGCAGTGCCATGTATTTTAGAATTCTAAACATAGGTTTCTATCAGTGTACGCACACCGGCACCGCAAGTCGGCGGCTGTCCGCGGCGCCTCAGGACACTGTCCATACTTCTCCCGCACCACAGAGTGCCATCTGAATAGTTTCATATTAAATAATCTTATATAACTTTATATAAATTATAAATTATTCTTTAGGCATTTGATACAATATTCACACAGGCTAGCAAACGTTAGCTAAATATATACTATTGCTCATGTAACAAGTTGCCTAGACAACAGATACAACAGGTATAATATAACTAAAACATAGTGCAGATTCTTTTAATTGACAAACATTCAAAACTCAGCTATAAACAACACAAAATCTAATAATTTATTAAGTTAACTTACCCATCTTGAAGAACCTGCAAGTTTTCTTGAGCGAATAATACCTTCAAGCTGGTATGTACGCGGCGCTGTGCGGCACATGTGTGACCTGCTTTAGAAATAAAGGTATGCGAGCTGTCACTGGGGTAATACCTCTCTCAAAAGGTACAAAATTGTTCCTAAAAGGTCCAGATTAATACCTCAAAGGTACATGTTAGTACCTAAAAACTGCAAAAGTGTTTCTCTTAAAATTTGTAGTTACTATTATATACCTTTGAGGGAACAATATGGACCCTTTAAGTACAAATGTGTAGCTTTTGAAAAGGTGCCACCCCAGTGACAGCTCGGGTATACCTTTATTTCTGAGAGTGTAGATTGACGATCCTCTGAAGGAGAAGCTCAGGCCAGACATGTGCTTTTACGACAGTTTATGTGGTCAACAAATGCACTGGAAACTCAGTGAATACTTGCTTCACAGACAGAAGAAATAAATCCACATAAAGCTTGACATCTGTGCTTTTAAATGAACCAACTACACTTAAAAACAAAAGTTTTCTGGTTTTATAATCTGTGTGAAACGAACGCGAGGTACAGTTTGTCTTGTCAAGCACATATCACATGACAGCAACTACTCAAATGCCTACAAACTTGTAAACAAAGAGTCGCTGTCATGGAGATTCACCATCAAGACCAAGTTGTGGATTACTTCAGAAGAGCAGCGCGATCAGTCGAACATTATCCAGAGGATGATCATGTGTAGAACGGCCATAAATGAGGTCAGTGTCGTGATCTCGCATGCGCATTAACTCAGGCAACATGGAAAAATGACAATTTTGTTTGATTCAGATGTTTAGAAATGAAACTTATGAGACAGCTGTTGTTCGGTTTTATTGGTGATTACTATTATGTAATGTATTCGTAAGCTTGGAAAGATGGCCGCCGTTTCAAAGATGGCCACAGAGTGAAATGACTTGCCTTTGGTATTATCCAGGGAATTCTAGGAAAGTGAATACATAGTTATCTACCGTATATATTAAGGAAATGTACAAACAGGTTACAGAATTTTTTCTGCAGCGTTTTTACAGTTTAAATGACAACATATTTATGTTAAATTTGGAAGACATCTCCCCTGTAGTTTTCAGAATAAAACAGAAATGTCACTTTGCTCAAACACATGACTATAAATTATAAACCCTCCAAAAAAAAGCCCTCAAAAAGTGAATTTTTGTCAAGTGGTGTGTGTATTTATCTGTGGCTGGACTGGGCATGATCGCAGCCTCTTCCCTGCAGGTTTGCCGCCCCATTAGTCTTGTTTTGCAGAAATTCGAGCCTGATTTCCTGCTTCTTGTGGGTTTTCTGGGATCTGGCTGCTCCTGCAGTCGTCTGATCCAATCTCAGAAATCCTCAGGGACTTTCAGATGCTTTCTAGGACTGCCTGGAGGAGCAGAAATACGATATACGTTACACTTAGAAGATGGAAAGTGCAGAAGCTAAGAAACATTTGCACTTAGTTTTTAGAGTGTAACGTTGGCATTTCTGTGTGGAGTTTGCATGTTCTCCCCATGTTGGCGTGGGTTTCCTCCGGGTGCTCCGGTTTCCCCCACAGTTTAAACACAAGCACTGGTGAGTTGAATAAGTTTAACTGGCCGTAGTGTATGAGTGGGAATGCAAGAGTGTATGGATGTTTCCCAGCGATGGGTTGTGGCTGGAAGGGCATGCTGCGTAAAACATATTCTGAATAAGTTGGCGGTTCATTCTGCTGTGGCGACCCCTGATTAATAAAGGGATGAATGAATAAATGAAATGCATCTTAACAATTTTTATTAGACATTTTTATGCTATAATCCAAATTACACATAAAAATATGTGGATGGAAACTTGTAGTGGCTGTTTTTAATCCAGCATCCTTCAGTATATCTTCATTTGTGTTCAGCAGAAAGAGACCCAAGCATGTTTGGAGCAAGTGGTGGATGATTAAACGATGACAGACTTTTCATTTTAGGCTGAACTGTCCCTTTAAGGCTGAAGTTAAATTTCCGCTGGCAGAAATGAGAGGTCTGACAGAAAGCTGTCGTTTCTCCGCATTAACGCCGTGACAAATTGCCGTCCTGAAAGCCACTAACAGGAGCACCGCAGGCGCAGGACTCGCTGATCAATACAAACCGGATTTTGCCATTGTTTTTGTCCTCCAAAACATGGCCATAGATCCTCATAAAGGATCTGCCGTCGGGATGGCCATCATTCATTTCATTTCCAGCGAAGCGACGCCAATGCAGCCTGAGGGATAGTTCACCCCCTAAAAATGAAAATATACTCACTATTTTTTTTTTCTCAACCTGAAGTGGGTGCAAACCTTTACGAGTTTCTTTCTTCTGTTGAACACAATGTTGGAACACTAGGAAAAACAAACACTAAGCCAATGGTTTCAGGTTTCCAACATTTTTCTAAATATCTTCTTTTGTGTTCAGCAGAAAAAAGAAACTCCTAATGGTTTGAAACAAGACGTATAAATGATGACACAATTAAAATTTTTGTAAAACTTTCCCCTTAACTGTGCACACAATATAAAAAACGAAATTTTATTTTTATTACAGTTGGACTGACTGATGATATCTCGATTTTATTACTGAATAATTGCTTAAAAGTACAATAGTAGTGTCCACATCGTAAATGACAACATATTTATGTTAAATTTGGATAAACTCTCCTCAGTAGTTTACAAAATTAAAAAAAAAACGTAAATTTACTCACACATAACTGTAAATGCCCCTCAAAATAAGCAAAAATTAATAAATAAAAACTGTGTGTATTTATTTCACCCTCAAGTTGTTACAAAGCTTTATGAGAGACTTTCTTCTGTTCAACACAGTGTTGAAAACCTGTAACCTTTCATTTCCATAGTGTGAAAAAACAAATACTATGGAAGCCAGTAGTTTCAGGTTTCTAACATTTTTCAAAATATCTTCTTTTGTGTTTAACAGAATAAAGAAACTCCTAATGGTTTGAAACAAGATGTATAAACAATGACAGAGTTTTCGTTTTTTGTTATATAAGTATAATTTGAATGGCATCTGCGTTTATGTTTGTCTGTTTTTTTTTTATTATTCCCGAGGTTTCCATAATCCTGGACCAGGCTGTATCCTGAGCAGCTGCTGTGGTGGTCATGGAGGAGTGGAGAGCATGAGACCGATCCCTGTAAGACCTCAGTGACAGACAAGTTCTTGCATTGATCCTGAAGCACCAGCCTGTTCACCAGCTGGTAACCACTCCCACCTGCGGCTTCTCCACGATGGACGTCAAGCGCTCTCCAGCCTCCGGCGCCTAGACTGCAGCTCTGCACAAGACGTTTGGCCATAGGAGAAATGGTTGTGCCCAACTGAGCCTGGTTTCAAAAAGCGCTATAGAAATTAAGGTGAATTGATTTGAATACTGAATAATTGCTTTAAATTACAAAAGTAGTGTCAATAAAATGCATAAAAAGTGAAATGTCACACAGGGAATTCTGGGAAAATTTATATACAGTTATTCACTGTATAAACTTACTGTCAAACAGGCTACAGAATTTGTACCATAGCATTTTTACAGTGTAAATGAGAATGTATTTATGTATACGTAATATATAAATATAAATATATTTAAATATAAAATATAAATATATTTAAATATAAATATAAGTTTGTATAAATTGTACTTTACACGTCATCAACAGGATTCGAACACGTGTAGTCAAAAGGTTCAGAACACGTATCAATCCACCTATCCAACTGAGCTATTCATGACTTCAGATAAAAGGATCAGTTTTGATCATGTAAATTATAATTTTTAAAAAAAAATTTTTTTGGTAATATACTGTTCTGCTACACAAATGTTAAAATCAATAACGTTTACAGTGACACTGACGCCAAGAAATAAGTATCTTTATTTGTTATGGGCATGTTTTGTTACTGTGAAAAAGTGACGAATCTGCCAATCTGCAATAGTGAATAGCTTTCATCTGGAAAGGGACACCAGTTGAGACAGTAACCAGTTAAACACCGGCTTCATTCAGTTTACTTTTAAGAGTCCTCAAGCAGATGTTTACACCGTGTAGACTTGACATCATGTCCACGATTACAGCGTACCAGTGGCCCTCGTTAAAATATTGAACACATTGATGCAGTACATCTGGTGTTTACGTCTGGTCTGCGTCTTTTAGAAACTCCAAACACCGACCACACGTAACGCAAAACCGTGTCAAGCTGCTCATGTGTTTGCCACAAAACATCCCTCGGCTGCAGTCCATGTTCAGTCACCATAAACTTTATTTACGTCATTTACTCCACAACACGAATTTACCGCGCTCACCACCGGCGACGACAACAACAACGCCCTTCGCTGCGTCACTTCCGGTGTTTGCTACATTCCCTTTCCGTAAAGAATCTGTCTTTGTAAATGTGTTTCAGGACTGGTAAAAGTGTTTTGCGTTTTGTTAATTTGTTTTCTATAATGTAAATTTGTTTTGTCATTTGTAAAACATTTTTCTTCTGTAATTGTGTCTTATGATCGGTAAAAATCTTTTCCAAAATGTAAATTTGTCTCGAGCTTCGTAAAAGTGTTTCACACTTTGTAATGTTGTTTTGCACTTCCCCGCCACCGTAAAAAACAAATACTATGGAAGCCAATTGTCACAGATTTTCAACATTTTTCTAAATATCTTCTTTTGTTCAACAGAAGAAAGAAACTCTTAATGTTTTTTTTTTTTTTCGTAAATGAAATATACAACCACAATCAGGATATCAATATGAGAGAGATACAAAGGAGGGGAAAAAAACAATTTACATTGACTGCAGAAAGAAAAAGACTAACAAAACAAAATAAGGGGTAAGTTGATAGACAAAAGATTAAGAGCATTATAGGAAAGCTATTTAAATCAAATCAGAATCAAGACAACAGTTCTTCATATAGTACCAAAAATCGGACACATTTTTTGTTGTTACACACTTGGAAAGATTTGAGTAGAGTCAACTTCAATCAGAAAATGTCGAAAAGTAGGGACAGAAGCCATGTATTTTTGTTTATGAATAAAGAATTTTCCAAACAAAATAAAAGAAACTCTTAATGGTCTGAAACCAGATTAATAAAGCATGACATAATTATTTTTTTGGGTGAACTGTCCCTTTAACTGCGCGCGTCTGATCTGTTTGACGCACACGCTCATTATTTTAAAAATAACCGTCATTTTTTGCGTTCCGTCTAACTGACTAACTATCGTATCTGGATCTCATTACTGAACAGCTGCTTACAGGTAAGACATATTTACTTTATTTCGCATGACAGGCTTAACACAATGTGAAACTGCTTGGCTAATTCATTTACAGTCTCTGGCTAATGATCGTTTGTCTCCTTGACCTTTCACCTTCCATAAAAACGCCTTTAACATTTACACAAAACGAATGGCTTTTCGTGCCATTGAAAGCAGTTATTTGCTTTCCGTGGGTATGCAGAGTGACTCAAAGCAGCCTAAAGGGCTAATAAAGGAGCCCTCGTCGGGAATGCCAATGTAGTGGCTCATTTGCATATGTAAATGAGCCTTCTTGCTGTGTTTGTGCGTTTCTGACAGGTCTGCGAGACGTCGATTGGAACAGGTAGCCTGTATAAAGCAATGTTTGCTAGTTCTTTACAGGACTTTGTGCAAAATTTGAGAGTATAGTTACTAAATACTAATAAGAATAAAACCTTTTTACATTTTATTTAACTTTTATACTTTTATACCACATTGGTAAACAATAAAGGAAGTCTCTCGTTTAATATATCTACTAAAAGACATTAATGATACAAATATTTGCATTTTATTCAATTACCAAATTATTATAAAATGTAAAACATATATATTTACACACATTTACATAGGTAAATAAATAAACTTAATGATGGGCTATAAAATCTGTGGATTTCTGTCGGTATGGGCCTACATTATATCCCACAATGCAATGAATGTTCCCAAAAAGTAAAAGATTTGTCATTTTGGCTTCCCACATGAAAAATATACTAAAGTAATTTATGTGTTTTATACTCTATTCAAGAGTTCACACTTAGCTGATGATTTAATATAAGCTAGTTTGGCATGCTGTCCCGGGAGAGAGCCCTGAGCTCAAGGGATCCTCGAGCCCAGGGCTCCCTCCCGTTCGTAGAGCGAGAGGGGAGCTTGAGCTTAGGTAGCTCTCAAACTCCCCCTCTGCGGCAGCTAAGGGAACCGTCAGAGGAGGAAGGGAGTTGGACCAGAGCCTGAATGTTTAATCTGTAATGAATTGTGTATATCTTTGGATGGTGGGAGGAAACCGGAGGCCCCGGGGGAAACCCACGCGGACACGGGGAGAACATACAAACTCCGCACAGAAACACCCACCAGCCTGGCGAGGACCAGGACTGGCGGTGTTCTTGCTGTGGGGCGACAGTGCTAGCCACTGAGCCGCCGTGCCGCCCGATCTAAGAAAGGAGGAGAAGGGGGAGGAAAGGAGGGTTTTCTTCCATACGAAGATAACTATGGACTGGAACTGTGGTTATTTATAGTAGAAGGGGAATCATATGATTGGAAGATCGTGATTAGATAATGTGCTACCAGCCGTGGTAAATCATAAGCACGTGATCCTCTCGAAATTAGCTTGTAAACAAACTTCACTTATTTACAACAATTTGTTAATGAGTGCTGCAGTATTACTTATAGTGAACTGATAAACTATATTAAATACTGCAGTCTTTATTACAGTAAACCGATGTATTGTAGTACAATATATCATATAGTTGTAGAAATAATTAGTTTATATTGCTATATCAGCATAGTAACTATAAAATGACCACAGCAGATTAATATAAAAGTGGTTTTATATTAAGGTGGCTTTATGATGGCTTGAGAAAGCCTGTTAAAGTTGTTTGTAACAGTCTGAAAAAGTATAATAGATGAAAAGGTTTGACAAACTATGAATAAATAGAGAGATATTGATAGATAGACTTTGCTTATTAGCATGACTTGGCATTAGTAGCATGTTTCCACTATTAATTAGCATGTTGGTAGCATGTTTCACTGTAAAACGGTTCACTTGGTTAAACTTACAAACTCAAGTTCACCAGCTGCCTTGAAAACATGAGTCAACTCAATTTAGAGAGATTCTTTGTTTCAACTTAAGATGCTGAGTTTTAGTCAAATATATTGCATAACTTAACATCTTAAGTTTAAACCAAGAATCTCTCCAAAGTTGAGTTGACTCACATTTTCAAGGCAGCTGGTGCACTTGAGTTTGTAAGTTTAACCAGGTGAAACGATTTACAGATGGATTAGCATGTTGTTTGCATGTTTTCAGTTTGGATTAGCATGTTGGCTGCATGTTTCCAGTATGGATAAGCATGTTGGTTTTAAGATTCCAGTTTGAATTAGCATGTTGCTAGAATGTTTCCAGTATGAATTAGCATGTTTTTAGCATGTTTCTAGTATAAATTAGCATGTTGGTTGCATGTTTTCACTATGAATTAGCACACAGAAGTCAAATCCAGTTCCTCAATGGCCACAGCCCTGCACATTTCAGTTCTAAACTTGCTTCAACACACTTACCTGTAGGTTTCAAAAAGGCCTAAAGGACTCAGTTAGTTTGATCAGGTGTGTTTAATTAGGGTTAAAGCTAAACTGCAGAGCTGCGGCCCTCTGGGAACTGGATTTGACACCTGTGGATTACATGTTTCCAGTATGGAATAGCATGTTGTTTGCATGTTTCCAGTGTGGATTAGCATGTTGTTTGCATGTTTCCAGTTTGAATTTGCATGTTGGCTGCATGTTTCCAGTAAGGATAAGCATGTTGGTTGTATGATTCCAGTTTGAATTAGCATGTTGCTAGAATGTTTCCAGTATGAACAAGCATGTTGTTATCATGTTTCCAGTATGAATTAGCCTGTTGCAAGTATGTATCAATGGATTAGCATGTTGGTTGCATGTTTTAACTATGAATTAGCACACAGGTGTCAAATCCAGTTCCTCGAGGGCAACAGCCCTGCACATTTCAGTTCTAAACTTGCTTCAACACACTTACCTGTAGGTTTCAAACAAGCCTGAAGGACTCAATTAGTTTGATCAGGTGTGTTTAATCTGGGATTTGACACCCGTGGATTAGCATGTTGGTTGCACATTTCCAGCATGGATTAGCATGTTGGTTGTATGTTTCCAGTTTGAATTAGCTTGTTGCTAGAATGTTTCTAGTATGAATTAGCATGTTGTTGGCACATTTCTAGATTGGATTAGCATGTTGCTAGCATGTTTAAAAGATTTACTAATGTTTTACAAAGAGAACATATGGTCACTTCCACTTCCTGGTGACAGAAATGGAGTTTAGTGCAGTTGGAGAAGCCACTGTGGTCTTTTTTCTTTTCTAATAAATGAGTTGCGCCTCCGAAGACGTAGACGAAACGCAATGCAGTGTCTATTGAAGGTGTGAAACGCTCTTTGAGAGCACATACAGTCACTTAAGACAGTTCTAGAGGGAATATTAATAGAATAATAATAATAATACTGAAGCATTGTGATGGCGGACTCGCGGCTGAGGCGTTTTAGAAATGAGGGAAACAACATTTCAGATGTTTTACATTGTGCTTGAATTGCTAGTTTATCCATTTATGTGTCCCATCGCACACATTTTTATCATCAGATGATCTGTTCAAACTAAATCACATCACTTTACTAATGCGCATGCTGGAATTTATTCAGTACTTTTACATGACTTCCGCCCAGAGAGCTACAACTCTTATATTTCAGCCTAACTCATGTCCTGAGGTGGATTTGGTGTATTTTCTGTGGGTTTCTCCAGCGTGACGGGTCAGAACGTGTGGACCATCCATCAGCTGAGGAGCACAGCTCAGCGCTCTTCAAAAACGGGAGATCCATCACCAAAACACATGCGCTTGTCATCGGGACGTATGAATGGATGAGCGGACAGGAAGGCCTGTTTATCAGGCTTCCTCCACGTTTGCAAAGCCCAGGCAATAAATCTGACCATGTCAAAGCACATCGCCCACATTCACGGACGAGCATCTGCCCACAGAAACCTGAGAAGAACAATCTGAAACACCTTACATAACAGCACTTGAGTGGGTAATCGAACAAACACTGGCAGCAGCTCTGCACAACTAGCTGCTAAACTCAATTAAACGCAAGTTTATGCTACACAGAAAAAATGCTAACACAAACCTAACCTGTAAAATATTTTTTTTAATCTCAAGTTTCAAAAGATAAAATTATAGCTTGCCAAATTAAATGCTACGCGATTAATGCTAGTTTAAACAGCAGTTAAATACAGCTACCATTTTTACGCAGTTGTTAGCTACACACACAAATGTAACAAACTAAAACTATACAGCTTATCGCAGTTAGCTATCATACCTTTATAAGTTTGCTAGTTATTGTTAGTAGCTTCAATTGAGTTAGGTAGTTGGGAAGATTTCATTATTAGCTATGTACCTATTTTAGCTATGTATGTTAATAAGGGCTGTATAGTTTCTGCTAGTAGCCTAGCCATGTACTTTCAATGTTTTTTACCCTTGTGCCTTCATTGCTAGCTACTTTTGCTATATTGCAGTTAGCTAGATTTGTATTACTAGCAGCTTTGTTCGCTGTTTTTTTAGCTATGTGCCTTTATTACTGTTAGCAAGGTTTTACAAGTAGCCATGTACCTATTTTTAGCTTTATAAATTAATAACAGTTGGACAGTTTCTGCTAGTAGCCTAGCCATGTACCATCAATACTATTTTTTAGCATTGTACCTTCATTGCTTGCTTCTTTTGCTAGTAGATATTGCAGTTAGCTAGATTTCTATTGCTAGCAGCTTCGTTAGCTTGTTTTTAGCTATATCTTTATTGCTATTAGCAAGGTTTTACTAGTAGCTGTGCCTATTTTAGTGATGTACATTAATAAGAGTGGATAGTTTCTTCTAGTAGCCTAGTCACGTATATTTAGTATAATTTTTTACCTTTGTACCTTCATTGCTAGCTATTCTTGTTAGCGGATATTCCAGTAGGTCGATTTTTATTACAGCTTTGCTTGTTTTTAGCTATGCACCTTTATTCTAGCTAGCTACTTGTGATAGTAGCTATTAATTAGTGTTTTTACGAACAGTTGCAGTTAGCTAGTTTTTGTAGTAGCTTTGTTAGCTAGTTTTCATCCATGTATCTTAATATGAGTTAGCAAATTTTTGCTAGTATTTGTATGTTTATTGCTGTTAGCTGTTTTTTAGATTTGTACCTTCACTGCTGTAGCTTTCATCAATGATTAGATGTTAGCTATTATTTGTGATTTTTGTCTTTATTTCAGTTAGCTAGCAGTTTTTTATGTCCTTTTTAGAATAAGTAACTAAGTTTAAACTTTAAACTTAGAATGCAGTTAGCTAGTTTTAAAACTCCTAGTTTAGCAATATGTTTTCAAAATAGTATCTTTAAATTGAGTAGTTGTGCAATAACTAGTTTATGCGTATTGACAGTGTTGCAATCTGCTTTTTAAAGAGTAACGTAGCTGTATTGTTTTTACTAGCATGTGTGTTGCTAACTCTGCGAAACAATATAAAACAACACACTTTTCATTGTGAATAATAAAGCATGGAATAAATTTATTTTACATTTCATGTTTTCAGATAATCAAGGTCTACAATCAACCAGCAGCTCAATTTAAGGTAGAGGGAGCCATTTTGGCTATTTTAGCCCCAAATAACTGAGGCGTGAATGAGTAAAAAAAACACAAAAAAAAAAACAATCCGCTGAACTCTTGCAAACATCAAAGATACAATCCGTCATTGATAAAACTACACAACCCGGCGCAACGGGAGCAAATCTTTAATAAATATAGACACACAGACGGCCTGCAGCAACTCCAGATTGTATCTCGATTTAAGGGAATTTATTAGCAATTACATTTATTATAATCGTTATTAAACATGTTACTGATAAATTTAGCAGAATGGCACTTGATAACCACTCAACATTACGTAATCCTTTTGGACAGACAGTACAAAAAGTCTTTTAATATTTCCGACTGTTAAGTTTCCGTCCAATGGCGTGAGTCCAACCGGTGGCCATTTTGGCTCAACTCGAGCAAACCTGCAGTCTAGTCAGGGTTCCTGGAAGAGCTCTGGAAGAAACCAACATGGGGCGGGGTTATGTAAAACAAACTGCTGCGTGTGTGGCCACGCCCCCTCGGTTGAGCCACGCCCCCTTGTTGTGGTCTTAAAGAGGCAGTACTTAAAGTATCTGCTCAGTGCTGGAAGCGGAGATGTCCAGGAGTCTCCAGGCAGCGTTAGGGTTCAGTTCTTCCTGATCCCGACACAGAGCCCAAACATACATCATCCTTAACACCTTCTCCTATGGCAACAAGAAAAACAAAAGGTAAAACTTTAGGTCACAATTCATAGTATTATCAAACCATTAGCTAACACTGCTAGCTTAATAATCTACTATTTAGCTGTTTAGTAATAGAAAATAATAATATTAATAAGGTAACACTTTAGTTTAGGCCACAATTCACCGTATCAACAAACCATTAGCTAACACTGCTATCTTAATAAACAACTAATTAGCTGTTTATCAATAAAAAAGGAAGCACTAGTTTAGGTCACAATTCACGGTGTTAACAAACCATTAGCTAACACTGCTAGCTGTAAAAAAAAACTAATAAAAAAAATAAGGTAACACTAGTTAAGGTCACAATTCAGATTATTAACAAACTATTAGCTAACACTGCTAGCAATTCCATCATTACCAAACCATTAGCTCACTAGCAGTGTGAGCTTAATAAACTACAAATTAGCCATTTATCAATCAACAGAAAAAAATAAGGCAACACTTTAATTTAGGTCACAACTCACAGTATTAACAAACCATTAGCTAACACTGCTAGCAATTCCATCATTTACAAACCATTAGCTAACAATGCTAGCTTAATAAATTACTAATTAGCTGTGTATCAAAAGAATAAAAATAATAAGGTATAATTGAGGTCACAATTCATGATATTAAAAAACTATTAGCTAACGCTGCTAGCAATTCCATCATTAACAAACCTTTAGCTAACGCTGCTAGCTTAAACTACTAATTAGCCGTTTATCAACAAAAAAAAAGGCAACACTTAAGTTTAGGTCACAACTCGCAGTATTAACAAACCATTAGCTAACACTGCTAGCTTAATAAACTACTAATTAGCTGTTTATCAATAGAAAGAATAACCATTAGCTAAATAAACTAATAAACTAGCTAGCTAATAAATAAACTAGCTAAATAAACTACTGATTAGTTGTTTATCAATAGGAGAAAAATGATATTATCAAAGGTAAGGTAGAAGGTTTTGGGTGGGATTAGAGATGTAGAATATGATCATACTTTATAACTACTAGTGAACAACAAGTGTTACCAAAAATAACAACAAATAAAAATCCGGCAAAAAGACACACACACGCACACACACACAGACACACAGACACACACACACACACGCGTGGTGTGGCATGTGTTTGTTCCATGTGCTTCTGTTGACATCATGCGTTTCCCTTGTTCTGTTTTCCCGCCATTTGTTAATGTTCATTAGTTCCACCTGTGTCTCTCCCGTTTGTATTCAGTTCAATTATATCTTGTGTATTTATACCCCTGTGTTCAGTTCGGTCTTTGTCCGGTACTGTGTTGTCAACATCTCCATGTCCTACCCGAGATGAAGGTTCCTGTAGTAGGTGCGTTTTTGTAAATAAATAAGTGTTTTTGACTTGCATTTGACGTCAAATCTGCATAGAAAATATTTATTACACATACTGTTCATATATATATATATATATATATAT
>CAIGQQ010040348.1:309255-339945 GCA_903798035.1 Danio albolineatus | reverse complement strand
TATATATATATATATATATATATATATATATATATATTTATATATATATAAACAAAGCAATCATGCAGAAAATCATTTAACAGAAAAAAGTCATCATCATTTTCTTCATTTATTAAAATTCTTTACCTCACAATATAGACCATTTGTTTTCAGTTGACATTTCTCCTTCTGTATCAACTTTAAAGCAAAACATAATTGTAAATAACCCAACCATCTTGAACATGGACTGAAATAAAGACCCAGACTCAATTCTAACTAAAAACAATGACATAGACGTTAGTATTCTGTCAAATTAAAACTGTAGATTTTAATATTAAGATCTCTCCCAAACTCCGCCCCCAAAACGCATCAGCCAATCTGATCTCAGCATTAAAATGACTGACAGCCATAGTGTGTTCTGATTGGCTAAAACAAAAAATCTGTTTTGAAAAAAGTTTTGAAAAATCGTAGCAGGTTTATGACTCCTCAGCTGAGCTTTTAGTGTGCTCGATATTCATCATTGAATGATTTCCGATCATAATGTTCTGCGCATTCTCAATATGAATGTACGATGGTTTCTGCTGCCATGCGTCATGTTGTTGAAGCATCGGTCCAAATGACGGAGGTGGAGCAGATGATGAATAAAACATGTTATTATGCGAAGATTCACTTTCTAGTTTTAGTCGCGCCGATTTTTCCAGCTCTAGTCGTAAGTTTGCATTCACGACGTTCTCCTCCTGTCGTCTCTTGTTTTCCTCTTGTAGCTTCTTAATGCGCTGATTTGTCATCCAAATTCTCCTTTGACTTTCCACAGCGTCCCGCGAAATGGCCTTCGAGGCGTTGCGTTCGAATGTTCTGGTGCTTTCATCAAGAGGCACTTTTGTCTTAAGCACTAATGGTAAGTTATTGCGCGACAAGCGATTCTTGCGAGGTAGCAGCGGAATAACGGAGTTCAGTTTGTGGTGGTTTTCCAGCGAATTTACGATCGCAGAATCTGTGGTATTCATGCTTTCGTTGGATTTGAAGTTCTGGGTGAGCAGTAGCAATGCGAACGCAGAGTTTTCGATGGCGTCCTCGATACATCTTAACGTCGATCTTCCCGCTTGCGCAAAGTCCTCGGAGAACGTTGCACCGTTCGCGGAAATGATTCCCTCAAGTTTGTCCCTCAGTCTCTGCGCTTCATCAGCATCTTCGGCGTCATGTAGGATCACGAAGGCGTAAAAGGTTTCGTCTGTATCGATTGAGACTGTAGGGTGAAGACTGTTGGCTTGAGTTGGTGGTTTGTGTTCGTTAGGATTTATGGGTTGAGCTTTGGGTTTGGCGCCATCATTTGGACTGGATGAAAAATTTGTGGTTTTGGACGTCACAAATTGTGAGGGTCTGTTGTCATGGAGACACCGCTTCGAAGTGGTTGCGTCATTGACTTCTGCAGTCTGTGGTTGGCTGTTCGCGTAAATATTTGTTGGTTTATCATGACAGCTCTGTAAGTTGTCAGGACTTTTGAATTCCGTTGGCGTGTGGAGGCTCATCGGCTTTGATTCTTCGATATTGCCTTCTGAAGCAGTAGGTGAGCTAATTTCAAGATAATACGAGCTAACATCCGAATTTGATTTCGGGGGTAATGGATCAGTGTTTTTGTCTGATAGCTTGAGAGAATTAAGATTGCATGTTACGGTAGAAAGTTCTGAGGTTGATTTACTGATAACGTCTGGCCCGCAGACTTGCTTAAGTTCCTCTTCGACATTTAACGATAGCAAACCAGCCGTTCTGCACGATTGAAGTGCTGTGCAGTATGCTTTATCTCGTTGCGACTTTTCGCACAGGCTCTCCTGCACTAAAATGGCGAAAATTCTTGCGATATCCAATAACGAATTGACATCCGTTGGCATAAAACCACCAATGTGGCTACTGTTCAAACGCTCTCCATGTGTTTTGATCATTTCCGCCAAGTAGTTTCCAACTTTGCTATCGTTGATAGCTGTTAGCTTAGCATGTGCTGCTCCATGCTTCTTCAGGAAAATCAAACACATGGCATGAACGAGTTCCTCTGTCGGTTTGCAGCCCATTTTGAACGTCAGGCTGAACAGTCGCTCTTGCGGAGCTTGGGACAGGATCTCAAAGGCCTTGGCGAGATTTGGAAATCCTCCCTCTAAAGACTTCATTCCACCTTCTGCCATTGTTTTCTCAAATTTAGGCGATCATACGTGAATATGTGCTCTGATATTATGTACAAAAGCCATATCTGAGGATCCTGAAAGACAAAGTTAAAGCTGTGTTAAGTAGTCTCTCGTAATGTTTTTAAAAACTTTAAATGTTAAAAGTTACCTGTACATTTAGACGACACAAATACAACAAAAACGAAGTAGTTTTCGCAGATATGTGTGAATGGAGAACTTATTACAACATTGTCATCTGTATCTGAAAAGCTTTCAAAAGGTCAGTGAAGTATATCACTAACATAAACCCAGTTGTAAAAAGGAAAACATTAGCTTTCCAAAATTAAGTGATAGATGATTTATACATTTTATTTATCGTAATGTTTTGGGCTGATTCGTCAACTCTGAACATACTTTACATCAACGTTTCAAATTAGCTACTAATGCTAACTTCGAGAGAACTTTACCAGAACATACCAAGAACGCTTCTTGCTAGCCGTCAGCACAAACAGGTGACCCATTTTAATTTGAAACTTTCAAACTTCATCTATTAAGTTCAAAAGATCAAAATCGATATTATGAAAGGCGTATAAACAATAAAATATAATATTAACACACAGCAATATGCTAATTAGGTGTGATTCATCAACTGTAAGTGTGACCTGCCTAACATGACGTATACCAAAAGGTTAACAAAACAACAAGTACAATAATCAAATGTTTTTTATATATATTACATCAAAACACAAAAACCCAGTGTCTTACCTTTGTAATAGTTCTGCAGTGATTCAAAATCAGGAACTTGGAAACAGACCCAATCATTCACTTCTACAAATATGAAACGGAGAATCTGTGGTAATGGACTGATAGACGTTAAAAGGTGTAATTTTCGGTTGTTTTATTTGTGTCAGTATAAATATAGTAATATTTTAAAGGCTACATAATGTTCTTGTGGCTTTCATCGAGCATTGGGAAATGCGGAAGACTGTAAACACTGTAGACGTCACGAGGTTGAAAACTACCAGAAGATGGCGGTACAACTGACTAAGAAAGTTCAGACTGTCTGTTGATCCAGTAAATAATATTGTGCATTCATTTTTAGCATCAGTTTTACTGTATTTATTACTCACTAATAACTCAGTTTTCTTAAAAATCATTTTTATTTAAAATTGACAACTGTATATAGCCCATATGGATCTGCTATTTCTTTATACATAAAAAAATACTATAGTAATTTATAGTAAATCTATTAGTGTTGTTTTATCCATACTTTAGTCAGGTGTATTATACTGTATTTATTAGTATTTACGATATTTGTTAATAAAAGATACAGCATACTGCAATAATACCTATATATAATAAATGTAATAAATACTGTAGTATACTTTAGTTTTTACTACAGTAAACTGTGGTGTAATGTGGTATAATACCCTATATAGTTGCAGAAAGCTACGTAATGGGTAATATTTGTTTATATTACTATAGTTGTTGTGTTGCCATAGCAACTCCATAATCACCACAACGTATTCAAGTTCTTTACTGTAGTACGATACTATAGTAATTTTGCGTGTGGGCTTTGCTTGACAACAAATATTAATATTATATTAACAAAATAAAATTAATAATATATTAACAAAATAAATAACTTTTTCCACGTGTGTTTTTACTATGAATGTTTAATTTTTATTATTGAAAACTAATAAAAATATGAAAATATATTGCATCACAGCAGTTTACAGTCGAGACGATATTTTATTTAATCATTAAAATCTATTAAGGTTAATTTCTACACTCCATATAATAAAGAAGACATGTTCAAGAGCGCTCTTATTATATAATCTTCATCTCCCGCCAAATTGCGCGAGAATAAGCCAAGCATGCGCGCGATAACGGGAGCAGGGTTTCGCGCGCAACCCTAAGCTCCGGCAACTAGCGTGACTGACACGCCGCTCAGCCAATTAGCGAGCGGATTCGAACTCCTCTCAGCCAATCAGCTTGCGCCGTGCCCACGGCAGGAGGGGAAACACGTTGTTCAACACTTTTATTGATTCGAGCTCGTTTCATTGCGTTTCGCGGCAGGACTGAGAACTCAAACAAAAGTGCAACGTTTTCACACTTTCATCACATTTACTGAATCAAAATCACGTCTTCTGTTCCCGAGAAAAAGCCAACAGGTAAAGAGCTGATTTAAAATTCACTTTCGGTTGATATTTAAATGTATTGTTTATAAAACCGCGCGCACGAGCTGCATTTTACTCAATAAATATTAGTAATTTGCATATTTGTCTTCTGCAAGTTAATGTTTGCAAAATGTAATGCACATTTTATACGTCTGTGTTGGGGAAAAGTTGGATCTTTTTACTAGTTATAAGCCTCACGTCTTAAATGAAGTCTAAATCTCTTAATTGTGATGGTATTTGCATTTTTATTGATTAATTCCGTCAAAATGTAGCTTATTAATGTTTTGTACGTTGAAATAAGTAGTCAAAACAATGCTCAACAGCACAGGAAAGTGTTTGTGAAGGTCGAACTTGAGCAATTCGGGATTCAGTAATGGAGGATGTTGATATAAAATTGGATTTGTCATTTTAAAATGAAAAATGCTCACAAAATGGACACACTTTTGCCAATTCTGACCTATTTCTTGACATGTACGTGCCTGTTTTTGATGTAAGGCCACCCACGTCATGACCAACACTCAACCCTTGGTTTAAGTGAACGCAGTTTGCGTTGGTTCCCGTTTAAACGGGTTGGTTTCTGCAAATGAACAGCATCCAAGCTCGAACATGGAGCTCTCAGGCCTCATTCCTGCTTCCTGTTGTTGGTGTAAAGTCGACATGATGAAGACTGATATTATTCACCCCCTGCAGTACCAATGACTCCCATCGGGGGGGCGTTTCTTTTTGGTTTCCGCCAATAGCAGGCGTGGTTGAGCCAAGATGTCAATAAGGCTCTTAATGGCATGGTCTTTAATATACAAGCATAATTTTTCCCCACATCACTATTCCATCTGAAATAGACACATTTTATACAAGCGCAAATCCCTTTTTTTAACAATTGGTTTGAAATTCAACTTAATCTAGTTAGTCAATTATATAATAAAGAAGGTATACTATTTTCTTACAACAAATTCCTATCTTATCACAAAATCTCAATTACCCAACAAGAGTTTTCAACTGTTGTTAGTTCAATTCCTTCAGGGGTCCATATGTTATTTAGAGGCATTAATCAAGACCGTGCCTCTGATGCATTGTGTTTTGATATTACTAAATCCTATGTTGGCAAAACTTGTTTTACTATAAATACCAAGAGTAATAATAAGGCTATCTGTACCCTTTTCCAAAGAGAAATTATTACTGTACCTTATATTCAGTCTTATTGGATGTCTTTACTAAAGGATCAACTAATTTGCTGGAAAAAAGCGTGGCTGTTATCACAGAAATATCATGTTAGAAATAAAATTAAAAGAAATCCCCTATAAACTTCTACACAGGTTTTATCCAGCAAAACATTATTTACAAATTTTAAAAATGGTATTGATGTGAATTGTAATTTTTGTAATGATTGAGGAGATGGCTTTACACTTATTTTGGTATTGTGCATACTCAGCCAACTTATGGAATGAGGTGCAAAAATGTATTAATAACAAATTAGTGTACTCTTTCATTGTTGTGGGAAAATGTACTTTTTGGTTTTACTGTGTACCCTAGTCAAGAGGAAAATTGCTTTTATTTAATTATTTTGCTAACAATTTTACATTCATAAATGCAAATTTACCAATAAGAAACTGAATTTTAAGGTATTGATGACAGAAATATGCTTATTAGTAGTATCAGAGACTCTCTAAATAAGAAAGCCCTATGCACCTTAACTTTGTGAACTCTACAATGTATTTATTTGATTATTACATTTGTACAATTTGTATATATTTATTTGATTTATGCTCACTCCCTGGCACTTGTACATATACATATTTTTTTGTACTGTTTAAAAAAAAAAGGCTCTATGCACTTGTAGAAATGGAGAATCTCGCATCTCTTGTAGGGCACTCCTCATTTTTCTAACTTTTAAATAAATATTAAGAATTATATTAAGTCTCTCTACCTCTTCTTACAAAAAGGCAACTAAAACATGATGTTTTTATGTTATTTGTATTGATGGCATTTATACTGCGAATTCCTTGGTTTTTCTTATACTTGGTTTAGTATAATTTGCAATTTATTTATTTATTTTCTTTTTTGGCTGTACTCACTACTATGTTGTTTGGTATTATATCCAACTCCTGGCTTTTTGTTCATCAGAGCTGTTCTTCACATCTGTATTTTTGAGCAAATGTTATTAATAATAATAATTAAAAAAATCTCTTGTAGGGCATGTATCATGGTATTGGCATTGGTAGCCTTTGACTTACCTTTGAGAAATGGAGTCATTTAGTACCACGGTGTAAAAAATGGTAAAAAAATTTTAAATGGTGACTAATATATGGAAAATATTAGTGATTTGGTTCTTTACTCGAAGTACATTGGGATTTTTTTTTTTGTTTAATAGTAAACTTTTACCATACTGAAGCCATTTTATAATTGTTGGACGTTGGTTCAAAGTAGGCATGGGACGAAAACCGCTTTCAAGGTATACCGCGGTTTGGAAAAGTCAAGGTTTTCATACCGCCAAATGTTCTGCTATACCTTTCCTAAGGTATCTGTAAAATTAGGTGTAAATTGTAAAGACAACTGTGTTTTTTTTTTTTTAAACGAATAAAGACCGCAGAATTCAATGATTCACTTTCATTATTTAGCCTGACATGTTTACTGCTCCAAAATATTTTAAATGCTTCTTAAAATAAATTATATCGTGTTCAAAGGGAAAAAAGGTTGTTTTTTAGCCAGACATTTAAAAATAATACATCTTTTAGAGCAGTAAACACAATACCGTCATGCTGTGAAATCGTGATATTTTCATCCAAGGTCATCATACCGTCAGAATGTTATACCGGCACATGCCTAGTTCAAAGTAGGGCTCCACAATATAGGAATAATCTGATATTGTTATGTTTTGGTTTTCTATGCTATGAATAGTTTCACCAGATGGCTTAAATGGTTATTTGGTAAGAATCCAGGTATAGGAGTTGAATAATCAATTGTAAGATACACTGTAAAACCCTAAAAGTTAAGGTAACTCAAACCGTTTGAAGAAACCGATTGCAACAAACCATCTAAGTTCAAAAACTAATCCTAATGAGTACTGCGAACGTAATCCATTTGAGTAAATGAAGCAGTTTGAGCTAGGCATGGGACGATAACTGTTTTCAAGGTATGCCGCGGTATGGAAAAGTCAAGGTTTTCATATTGCCAAAATATTCTGCTATACCGCTCCTATTTGTTCCTATTTTTTTTATTTACATTTTTTGTGTGTGTATTTGTTTTTAGGTGTAAATTGTAAAGACCAGTGTTTTTGAAACAAATGAAGACAACAGAAGTCAATTATTCACTTGAATTATTAAGCCTGACATGTTTACTGCTCAAATACTTTAAATCTTTCTCAAAATGAAATATATTGTGTTCAAAAGGGAAAACGGTTTTGTGTTTTAGCCAGACATTTAAAAAGAATATATTTTATTGCAGTAATCACAATACTTTTTTTTTTTCAAGGGTATCACACCGTCAGAATCTTATACTAGAAATAAGTAATCATAATGCTAAACAGAACAGGAAAGTGTTTGTGAAGGTCGAACTTGAGTAATTCAGGATTCAGTATTCAATTCAATTCACCTTTATTTGTATAGCGCTTTTACAATGTAGACTGTGTCAAAGCAGCTTCACATAGAAGGTTATAGTAAATTGAAAATGTCAGTTTAGTTTAGTTAAGTAATGATGGATGTTGACAAAATTGGTTTGTCATTTTAAAATGATAAACGCTTACAAAATGAACACACTTTTGCCAATTCTGACCTATTTCTTCACGTGTACGTGCCTGTTTTTGCCCATGCCTAGTTTGAGCACAGTAAAACTTGATAAATGAAGAGAGCTCAAACCAACTGAGTACTGTAAAACCTAATAAGTTAAGGCAACTCCAACCGTTTTGAGGAAACCGATTGCTACAAAACATTTGAGTTAAACTAATCTATACGAGTACCATGAACTTGCTCCATTTAAACTGAAGTAATGAGATATTTTGTTAACTCTTCTCAAATGAGTAATTAACTTTTCAGTAATTTGAGTTAACTACACATTTCATTTGAAAAAGTTG
Organism: Danio albolineatus; assembly: GCA_903798035.1. Classification (NCBI taxonomy): domain Eukaryota; kingdom Metazoa; phylum Chordata; class Actinopteri; order Cypriniformes; family Danionidae; genus Danio; species Danio albolineatus. The sequence continues at coordinate 331,564 of CAIGQQ010040348.1, read as the reverse complement.
ACTTGGGTTTTACCGTGTAGCACTGCATAGTCTTCATTGTATAAATAATTCAATAAAATATTTTTTATTAAACTTACAAGTGGTTAAATTTCTTGTGCTTGAATGCCATAAACATTCTTGATCTGGTCATGCAGTCACAGGTCTTAAACACATGCAAGTTTTGCTTTTGCTCCATTATTTATGGCAAAAATGACTCCGTTTCATGTTCTGAACTTCGGCTCCTGGTCAACTATAATTTGATAAGATGTGATTATTGCGAATGTACGTTGCGATATCGATGATATAATGTGCAGTTCTTTTCCAAAGGATTACACTTAAAAACCACCACAGGAAATGAACAAGGAAAAAAAGAACATCGTAAAACCAGTCTTGGGTCACACTGGAGTTTGAGCATGCAAAATTTTGCATTAAGCTGCTTCGAAAAACAAGATTGGACGTCAACGAAGCATTGACATCAATGAGCGATTGCTTCAAATTTAACGTTGCTGTACAGAGAGGTCATGGTTTGGTCTTTTATTGGTCTCCTGCATTCATGTGGACATGGAATTGCTGGTCTGTTCACTGAACATGAACTTTCGAATGCTACGAGACTTGTTGCACAAGTTACGTTTCCATTGTGTGTGTATGAATGGAAGCCTTTGGGGTTAAAAGTGCAGTGTGACTGCAGATTTACTCATGTGAAATGGTTTTAAATTGCTTGGGCGAGCTGTACGGTTTGGTTATCTGAAAAAAAATGAAATGTTAATCATTCATGAATCATAGATTGGTTTGGTTTATAATGAAATATTTACCTCGGAAATCCTTTGAGGATTTGTGTAATACCCTGTTTTACATGAGTAGTCTTAAATACCATGGTTTATCAATATTATTATGATAATTTGATGCAAGGACTGCACGATACTGGCAAAATATGCAATGTTGAGCGATTTTTATTTTTATTTATTTATTTTTATTTTTTTTACAATATTTCCTTCAGTATAGCTAACTTACAAAACGCTACTTTTATTAGCAATTAAAAGTCACTTATGTGATCGTACAAAAATAATTAGATACAATTAAATAATTACAAATATTTAGACTGTAAAACGACCATGAATGACTGAACTCTGAAAGCCAATTTTTATTGGCTGTTGTCATTTTTCTCTCTCGTCTTCTAGAATTTGCATTCATTTACAGCTCTATATTCACCTACCGGCACCTACTCGAGAGGTGGGGATAAAGATTGTTCATCCAAAGCCTGACCAATCTGAACAATCTATGCATGCAGTGCATATAGAAGTAACGTAACTTATTGTACTTTGCAATATGGATATTGCATACATTATCGCGATAATGTTTTGATATCATGCTGTCCTATTTGGTGCCATGATTTAAGCATAATCCAGGTTTGCACACTCATATAATACCGTAAGTTATGGTGCTTATAACTAGAGCTGCACAATATATTGTTTCAGCATTGATATCACAATGTGCGCATCTGGAATAGTCCTGCCACAAGATACTGAATGTCTGGATTATAGTTGACCAGGAGCTACTGAATTGTTTAATTGCTGTATTTGTGTATTAAAATAAGTTTCTCTTGTTTCTGGTCCAAATATCTACATTTCAAAGCAAAAAAAGATTATTTCAATCTTAATTTTGCCTGATTTTTCTTGTGAAGTTCAAAACAAAACCATATTTTTACTTAATCTAAGGATTTAAAATAGACTAGAAATGAGATCATCATTGAGATTATTACATTTTTTTTGAACCTAAATACTGTTAAACTCTCCAGAAAACCATTGAATAGGGCTGTTCAAACGTCTTGTGAAACTATATGTATCATATCGCAGTGTTTATCACAGAAAAATGAAGTATTGCAAGATCAGATGTTTCCAATATTGTGCAGTCCTACTTGCAACTCCAAAGTACGTTGGGTTTTCACCATTCAATGGCTGCCCTCTATCATGCCACTGTGTTTTTGTAATGGTAACATGACTCTAAACGAGGTTGCAAAGAAGCATTTCAAAGAATCAGAAAAGCGCCGCAGGAGACTTAAGTGGAAAAAAAACCAGCCCGACTCTGAAACGAACACCTTTTTCCTGCTCGTATAAAGGTTTTGGCTTGGAGCCATTGTCTGAACTGTTAAAAGGAAGGCGGGAAACTCACTTTCTGCTGCGCTTGTTTCTAGGTTTGCCGCCATGTGGATCCAGGTGCGCACTATGGATGGTAAGGAGACCCATCGGGTCGACTCCCTGTCCAAGCTCACCAAGGTGGACGAGCTGCGAGTGAAGATCGCCGAACTCTTCAACGTCGAACCCGAGCGGCAGAGACTCTTTTACAGGGGCAAACAGGTGACGTCTGCTGTGACATGAAGCTAGCTGAACAAACTCTGAGTTGCAGAGAATGGTTTGGAGTTTACAATCAGTTCAGTCGGGTTTAGTGGTTTCACAACGCTTGCTATGTTGACTCTGAGTTAAATGAGTGTGATTTTTATTTTTTTTATTTTTTATTTGTATTTATTTATTTTATATTATTTATTTTTATTATTATTTTATTTATTTATTTTTTAATTTTTTACTAATTTTTTTTATTATTTTTTAAATTTATTTACTTCATGTTACTTTTTTTAACTGGACTCTAAGCTCTGAAAGTGAAACTTGGCTGCAAACATTCGTTTTCGGTGTGATTCACTTCTCACAAATGTGTCAGTTCACTTCTCTGTTATAGATTAAGAGATCTAGTTATTAGAACTAACATTTGTCAGCGTTTGTAAGGCTCATCTAATCTAACCGCTAATCCAAATATGGTTTTGAAGTTTATCAAAAATAAATAGTAAAATCTTAATATTATTTTATTTTCAGTTTGCTTTTTTCTTGCTATGAAAATGGATGCAGAAGCTGGCATGGTGTTAAACTAACAACATAGCTAATTCAGTAAAAGTCAACTTAAATAATATTGATGAATTGTCATTACACATCCTCTGCTATCTTCTGTTGAACACAAAGGATGATAAACTGAAGAATGCTGGGAAAAACAGCCATTGACTTCTAGTGTTTTTTTTGCAATCCTGCTGTGGATATTAATGAATATCTTGTTTTACGAAGAAATTCTTAAGTGTAAAACCACTTAAGTGCAAGTAAATGATGTGGTTTTTTTTTTTTTTTGGTTTTTTTTTGGGTGAACTATCACTTTAACGGTTTAGGATCACAAATATTAATTGACAGTTCAAAACATGCGTAATTTACTATGTTATTCAGAATTTAAGTGCTTTTAAGTGAAAAAGGGGTTTGAATTTGGAGCAAAAGGAGATGCACTGCCTTAAAGTCAGTGTGAAAACCATATACAAGGTTTATTTTGTGAGCGCACGTTGTTCATTAGGTGAACCATTAAAAAATTAGTTTGTTTTGGTAATATTCGATTAAAATCTGACCATTTGTGTCTTCTTTTAAAGTGGGCGGTACTGTAATGATGTAAGTTTGATGCTGCATCCACAGTATTCTTAAGTTAGTTGAGAAAATTGTTAGTTTGCGATGAGGGAATGATCCGCATAAAGAAAGCCCTGCCTCTTTACGCAATATTCAATTTCAATTGAAAGTACGTCAGCATACTGAAATAAGTCTTCGCAACATCCAATTCACACAGACTTTGGCTGCATCCGAAATTGAGTACTTCCATACTATATAATGCGCTAAAATCACTATGCGAGCAGAGTAGTAAGTCATTTATTCATTTTCTTTTCGGCTTAGTCCCTTAATTAATCCAGGGTCGCCACAGCAGAATGAACCGCCAACTTATCCAGCATTTGTTTCACGCAGCGGATGCCCTTCCAGCTGCAACCCATCTCTGGGAAACATCCATACACACTCATTCACACTCATACACTACGGACAATTTTAGCCAACCCAATTCACCTATACCACATGTCTTTGGACTTGTGGGGGAAACCGGAGCACCCGGAGGAAACCCACGCAACCACGGGGAGAACATGCAAACTCCACACAGAAACGCCAACTGACCCAGCCGAGGCTCGAACCAGTGACCTTCTTGCTGTGAGGCGAATGTGCTACTCACTACGCCACCATGGTGCCCATCAGAATTCATAGAATTCGTAAAACGTTATGCGAGAAGTACCCGGATAACCTACTACTTCCGACGAGATTGTGAAGTTTGCAACCGATGCACACTACATCCCATGATGCACTGCCAGAGAATTCATGAATGGGAGTAAAGCGATGCAACAGACGCAGGTAGATTGCGGATGTAGTACGTCCGAGTTGCATTCATACTATATAGAATGTACTTCTCTAACGGTCGAGTAGTAAATTTAAGTTAAATGCAGTATCTACTGATTGGTAGGCGATTTCGGAGGCAGCCTTTGAGATCACGTTAAAATAAACGTCACTTTGCTCGCACCTGATTGGTCCAGTTTGGATGTGCAGGGTTGCTGTGTAGCATTGGTTACCATGGGGACAAATTCTTCTCAAAACAAACTCGCATTTTTGAAACTCACAAACTAAATGTGAACGTACTTTGGTGTTTTCATGCTACTGGAATTTCGGTATCAATCGGTACAAAAAAATAGTAAAAATGTCCATTTTCCACCAACATTTGAGTGTTCTTAAATAGGGCTGAGTATCGTTCCAAAATTTTCGATACCGATACCCTGAATTCGATACCGGTTCCGAACGATACTTTTTTTCGATACTTTTATTTTAAGAAATGTATTTTAACAAGATTACATAACACAATCTCAGAGAAACTTTGGTTTTAGTTTTTTCAGGATGTTTGTGACACTTTTCACAGCAGGCTTATCTCTAAGATCAATAAACAAAGAACAAATGCACAAAATGAACAGTGTATTTAACACAATACCTGTATATTAGTGCAAACAGTTTTAATAAAGTTCAAGCAGTTTTAAGTCAATCAATTTTAAGTATTTGGAGGCTTACTGCTGCTTAAAGGTTTAGTTCACCCAAAAATTGAAATTCTGTCATTATTATCTACAAATGAAGATATTTTGGATTTAATCCAAGAGCTTTCTGATCCTCACATCGTTGAATATTTATTGAAATTATTTTTGTTTACTTTGCGCACAGAAGTATTCTTGCAGCTTCATATAATTATGATTGAACCACTTTTATCACATGGACTTATTTAGACTGAGGATGATGATGACTGCGCTGGCGTGATCTTGCAGTCAAACACGGAGCAACTTTCTGCTCGTAAATTAATTCCGTGTACTGCGAGGTGTTTTATTGTGGCGCATACATTTATACATGTGACGGCATTTACGAGTTGTGCTTGTTTTTCCCCTTTAAGAGAGCGGAAAGTGACGGGGTGTGTTTCCCCTTTAAGAATGTGTTTCCCCTTTAAGAGTGTGTCGAGGAGGAAAATAAAGCGATCGATTCATAAAGTGTTAATCCCGCGTTTGATGTCTCATCTTTTAATTTTCTCCGCTTAAACGGCCACATTGTCATATTTGACGTGCTGCCAGTCTTGGTCGCGATAACTTTTTTACAGATTGCATCGCACGCTGTTGCTGCCAATCTTTGCATAATGTAGCCATACTTTTGATCGCCTAAACATTGTTTGCGTTGAATTTATGATATGCTTTAAAGTGTAGTGTACGCATTACAGCCTCACATTTGACAAGCTCTGGGCAAGTGGGCGTAATACTGCCGTAAACTATTGATTTTCAAGACAGCCTCGCAGCAGGCTGATTCAGGCTAATCACCAGCATTTAATCCAGGCATATGTTAAGGGATGCCGCAGGTTTTCTAGCTCACTGACGTTGACAAGATTATACCCTTGGGTATCGAAATTTGGTACCGAACGAAAATGATTTTTTCGATACTCGATAGTATCGAGACGATTCGGTCAGTGCTTAAAAAGTATCGAACTCGATACCCAGCCCTATTCTTAAATGACCTCGTAATAATGACTGTGATTGGCTGTGAAGGTCATCAGTTCACCAATCTTCTACTGTTTACCGAGCGCAAACCGATACAGAGACACTGGAGTGTTTTGAGTTCGCGTAGATCAGACGATCCATCAGCTAATCTATCTATGAGCTGACATACGAGCGATTCGCTTGATCGTGACTTTAAAATGCTCCAATGCCCGCGTATTTGTTTGCACTTGGTGAACTGGTGACCTTCACAGCCAATGATAGACTGCGTCTGAAATCACCTGCTACTTAAGTATGTACTACATTTGAATTTACTTCGACCCTTAGAGAAGTACGTTCTATATAAACAGTCAACATTTGAACACAATGGCTAATCTACGACGTTTAACAACGCGCTCGTATGTTAGGGAGAAATGTATGTTTTAAATTTTTCAGTACTAAATTCGATACTTTTGACACCACTATCATACCTGAATAAAAACACAAACCAGCTTTGTGCATCAGGCCTCTGTTTTACATGGAAAAAGTGAAGCATCATTTGACGTCTCTGTGGAGTTTTGATGGTGTTTTGTCTGTTTGGTAGATGGAGGATGGTCACACCATTTTTGACTATAACGTGGGTCTAAACGACATCGTTCAGCTGCTGGTACGGCAGGCGGTCGCAGCCGTGGCGCTACCGAAAGACAAGGAGGCGGAGCTGTCTGACTCGGACTCTGGTTGTGGATCGGCTCAGAGCGAGTCTGATAAAGGATCCACACACGGCGAGAGTGACGCACAGAGCGCTGGAGCCTCCGGACAGGCGGACACAGCAGACCTCATCGACCCCGGCTTCGGATTTTACAAGGTGAGAGGATACACTGACTCATTGCAGAATCTTGAATCATTTTTAATGGACCCTTTTTACAAGACTGTTATGACTTATGATGTATAGCGGTCATCAGCATCTAAAATCCTCAAGTTTTTAATGTTTTGATTAGGAAAAAAAGTATAAACATTTATGTGTGATTATTATTGTTATTATTATTATTATCATCATCATCATCATCATCAAAAACAAACATTTGCTGGTTATGTGAGTTGTTTTGTAATGCAAAGTGTATGGACGTAGGCCAATACATTTGAGGTTGTTCTCTCTTCTGGCTGCCGTTATCGGTCTCAATTTATTTATTCATTTTCTTTTTTTCCTGAAAGTCTTGATAAGACCATTGTGGAGTTTTTCTTTTATTTTCAGCAAATAGGATTGAAAAATTGTTCTTACCCATTCACAGCGCTCTAAGTTTACCCAACAATAATGACTTCCTCCAGTGAGAGTTTTGATGTGAAAATAACCATCATTGCTTACATGTTATCAACTCTTATGTAATGTTAGGGATGTTTTCATCCACTCTGGGGCGATTTGAAACTTAATTTGGCCAGAACTTTGTAGTTGTATTGAAGTTTTCCCAAAACACGGCCTCCTTTGCTGAAACACAATGTACTCGAATTGGCAAATTGACTACCCTTTCATTATGTTAGTGCCTGTTTTTGCCCCATTGACTTCCTTTATAATCACATTTTTTGATTCCAAAGTCATGACGACATCATGATTTTTGTTCGTTGCTCGTTTTTTCCTGTTGGAATGAGGTACAATTTGCAGTTTTTAGTGTTATCATCCTTTGCAGTGCAAAAATATGGCTTTTCTATGGAGTAGTGTGAAAGTGACCTCACGTATCTTGATGTGTCTGAAAAAAATCTAAATAAGCAGCTCAGCTCTCACACTTACTACGTTTAATATGTTGTATCTCAACATGCTATAATCTGGAGTTTTACTCTAGAACTTCATATAAAAGCTAAAGCTAAAAAATCTAAAGGGTTAATGCTGCCAACTGATTATCAATGGTAACAATTACACCATTTACCTCTTCCTAAAAGAAAAACCAGCAACAGTCAATGCTTGATTATATGCTGTCAATGATTTACAATCGTTAAATGTGGTTTTAATGGAAGTCAATGGGGCAAAAACAGTCCCCAACATAACGAATGTGCAGTACATTTGAACAACGTACACAGGTTAAATTTAACTATTATATTGACGAATTAGATACTTTTAAATAGTCGCATCTGATTGTCAGTTCAGGACATTTGTTGTTTACTTGCACAATTTTGCTTTGATTGCTTGTATATCGTTACTTGTGTTAGCTTTATATATTATCTACGTGTGTATTGCGTATTCCTGTGTAAATTGTCTATTTTCCTCACTAATGTAACTTTATTCACTTTCATACACATCATAGACATCTTGTTGGCTTTCTTTCTATTAAAAGGTCAAATCATGGTATTTGAATGACCTTTCTTTCAGATAAATGAGTTTGTGGACGCTCGAGACCTGAACATGGGCGCCTGGTTCGAGGCTCAGATCGTCAAAGTAACGAAAACGCCAGCTGAAGACGAAGGAGCTGAGGAGATCGTTTACCACGTCAAATATGAAGAGTGAGTCCTTCAGCTCAGTCAGATGCAGTGGGGGAAATAACTAGGGTTTCATATTTGTTTATAAAAGTATATAATTTACTATATAAATAAAAATATCTTAATAGACTAATAAAATTGAACGTAATTCAGATTGATTTATGTAAGTGTTACAGTTTCCTCTAGGATTTTTTCCAGCTGTGGTGGCAGACTCTGTTGGGTCTTTTACACAGACCTACCAACTGCCTGTGACGTTATTTCAATGACAAATGTCGTGAGCGCAGTATTACAAGCTGAGATGGCATTCATGTAATACGAGCATGCGAATCTCTTTGCTTGCGCGCTAGTTTCCTCTGTTCGTGCAAAACTTTTTGCATGCCGTTAAATATACACTGCTCACAAATATACACTAGTCAAGCAGAATCTGCCATTTGACTTGATTCTCTCACCAAAGTCTCTACATTGTCCTCCATCTGTCGTATGTACATTTTAAACTAAATATGATTAAATTGAAACATTTAATTTCAGATAGCTTTTTTGTAGCTTAACAAAATAAGCAAATAAAAAGGTACATAAAAATTGAAATGACAATCTCTAAAGCGTTCTCAGATGGGATGGTGGGCCAAATCAAAGGTTACCATGGCCCAACTTTGGACCGCAGGCCCTAGTTTGGGCATCTCAGGCCTATGAGCTGCAGTGTTTCCCCTACCATAGTATTAGGGGGGCGCCCCCCCCCCTTAAAGTCAAGTTAATGTTTTTTTCCTATATAGTGCCAGATCACAACTTTTAATAAACAAGCTAAATAGCCTACGCAGGGCTTAATTTGTGCTGAAACACGCCGGATCCGAATCCGGCATCTCTGAAATCGGATCCGGCATCTCATGTTACCTATCCCCCTCCTCAACCACCCTCCTCCCCCATCTGCTGTTCACTTTCACTTTTTTTCGCGATTTCGGCAACTCGGTCCGCAACTCGACTCATTTTCGTCCGCGACACCCCTCCAGCATCCAACGCCCCTCCATCCACCCATTTACACAACGGCATGTCTTTTCTATCTCCACACGGTTGCGCGTTTACAAATTTCTGCTCTCTGAATCCCGCACGGTCGAGTCCCACACAGCCACTCTCTGAGTGTCAGAATGTCGTCTGACAGCAATAACAACGTTGCTTTGAAGGGAAATTTTGCTTTATCAGTTGTAATTAGTTGTACTGCATTTCCGGCCATAGAATATTAAATAAATTATTTGTATTGCTAACTTTTAACTACACTTTTAATCCATCACATGTTATAACATGTCATAACATTAGATTAGAAGAGTCAGTGGGGGGCAGAGTTCAAAAGGGAGACAGCTCTGGGGGAAAAGCTGTTTCTCAGTCTGTTGGTATTTGTCCAAGGAAGCCGGAAGGCAAGATAGAAAAGTCTGTGAGCAGGGTGAGAGGAGTCCTTGAGAACAAAACCACGACTGGTGTTACACCTAGTGCTGCACAACATTCCCTTGACAGGCAGAAAAAGCTGCACACTTTGTAAATAAAAAAAAATGTTAACTTTTAGCTTGTACCCCCCCACCCCCAAAACCTGTAAACCTAGAGGAAACACTGAGCTGACATACGAGCTTTCTTGGTGAATGATGAATCTTGGGCTTAAATCGCTCCAGTGTCCCTCTATCTGTGGTTACACTCAAACTTCAGTGAACTGAAGGCCTTCACAGCCAATCACAGTAATTTCTGTTGAGCACATGAACACAATCAGTGCTGTTTAAAAATGTGCTAAAATTTTAGCAGGGAATGGACGCTTTAATGGCCCGTTTCCACTGAGTGGTACGGGTCGGTACGGGTCACCTTTATCAGGCTTGCGTTTTCACTGCAAAAGGGTACTCTTTTGGTGGGCGTGGTGAACGACAGAAAGTTTGTCGACGTCATTTTCGCTCGAGGAAATGTCTACAGTAAAGCTTAATGGGTCGTTCACAAATCATACGAGTAGCACTTCTCACAAAACAGATGCTTTATTATACACATAAACACTGGTGTAAAAATGTCATTACTGACTGAACATGATCTGATTATAACTGCAGATCAATGATGCGAAATAGCCTATGGTCCGCGATTATATCAAATAAATAAATAAATGCAGCATATATGAACACATACAGCCCCACACAGTCTCCGATGTTACCAAATTACAGAAAAACTACACACAGCAGACATTTATGCCTTATTTAGGTTAAAAAACAATACGAAATAGAGCCCCGTCTGTGCAAACCTCTCATCTGTATGTTTTATCTTCACCAGTACATGTAGCCTCTCCGCCATTATTCTCTCGTTAGAGAGTAACTCCGTCATTCCGAGTTTATAATAGTCCAGGTTAAGATCTTTGTTATTTTAAATATTGACGCGCACGCGGGCACAAGAGACAAGCAAAACCTCTCGCGCTTATGGGCTCGTAACCCATAAGAATCTGCTCTTCTCTCGGCTTTGTGGCTGTTCAAGACGGCGACAAAGTTTGTTTGAGCTCGGGTCGACCATGGCCCATTATTATATGCTGATATTATTTCGGACCATTGTCTCTCAGCTGTGTATTAAACATGGCGGGTCCTTTGTTTTCATTCTGCTTGTTGCGTGAGCAAATGATGTATCTCTGTAAGCCAATGGCGTTCAGCTGCGCGTCTAGCTCTACCTTACAGCACGCATTGGTACGCTTGGGACCCTTTGCAAAGGGTGACTAAAAAGTGGTTTGGTATGCTTTTAGACAGTGGAAACGGCCTTAAAAGCGTACTGTACCACTCGGTGGAAACGGGCCATAAAATTTACAGTATCAATTGGTGCTGAATTCCAGCATCATGACAACCCTGTTAGCATAGCGCACAACTGTTTAGAACGTTGAATTGACTTGTGGGAGAAACACTGAAAGGTGAATCAACACTCTTGATCTACAAAATAGTTTCTTTTTTTTCCCGCCAAATTTTCCCACCGGTACCCAGCCTCCTCCGTTTCCTCCTGAACACCTGTTTCCGTTTTCATCTCTTGCTTTATCTGCGTCTCAGGCTGTTCGCTCAAATGCTTATCGCGTGTTTTTCTGTGCAGTTACCCAGAGAACGGCGTGGTGGAGCTGCGTGGGAAAGACGTCCGTCCGCGGGCGCGAACCGTGTACCAGTGGCACCAGCTGGAGCCGGGCATGATCGTGATGGTCAACTACAACCCTGACGACCCCAAAGAGCGTGGATACTGGTACGACGCTGAGATCCAGAGGAAGAGGGAGACGCGCACACAGCGGGAGGTGTTTGGCAAGATCCTGCTCGGGTAGGCTAATGCATTAGCATTTCGTTAAAACATCGTTTTAACATTTTAAAGTCTTTCTGGCTATTCTTCAGTTTGTTCGCTCATGAAATTTGCTTATTATGATTATTCTTTATATATTTGTTTTCTCCTTCAGGGATGCTGGTGATTCCCTCAACGACTGCCGCATCATGTTTGTGACTGAAATCTACAAGATCGAGGAGCCGGGAAGTGCTGAGGGTCCGGGAGCCTCTTCTGACAGCCCTCTCAAGAGTCAGTCTTTGCTAAAATATCAAATCTATTTTAGTATTGATCTATAATGATCATTTTCATCTAATGACTTTTTTTGATGGTGTCATATATTTTCTTGTTGCATGAAATCTCTGAAGCCGTTATCATAATATATTTCATGATACTGACTTAACCAGCAAAAAATGTTTTGTTTTAAACGTTTGTGTACAAAAAAAACTATATTTTATGGTATATTTATACTTGTATATAAAATTGAATGAATAACAAAACTGGCAATTAAACAATCAGATAATTTTTAATATCTATATATATATATAATTACTTTTGGGAGGTTTCACCTTTTATTGGATAGGACAGGACAGATAATTGACAAGAAAGCGGGAAGCAGAGAGAGAGGTAGGAGTGGCATTGGACTGCGAGGTGGAATCGAACTCCGGTCGCCGTGAGCACCGGAGCGCACGTGTCAATGCATTATCCACTGCCGCCGACACAATCTGAACATTCTTAAAGGAGTCCTGTTCTGCCCCTACAAGAATTAAAATAAGTTTCTGATGTCCAAAAAAGAGCATCTGTTTAATGTTTCAGCTCACAAATGTTCAGTAACTCTCTGAAACTGCCCCTTTTAGGCTTTGATCCGAATTCATTTTGGTGACTGTCGCTTTAAATGCAAATGAGTGTGCTCTTTTTTTCAAAAGAGGGCGGAGCTACAAAATGCTTCATGTCAGCATAGTGGCAGATTCAAAAACAAGACTAACATCCTATGCTAATGAGGTAGAGGTGGTCACTAGTGGACAGGGCTTTCCCCTTTTGATGACACGTACAAAGGGAGAATGTCAATCAAAGTGTTTCTGCAGACAGTTTGTATTAAGTCTGATTATAAATAATACAATTAATACATTTTTACCATTATAGGCTGGTTATGCTCACACACTGCTGGCACACAACTGTGATTAAACCCCCTATAAGTAATTTTTGCATAATAAGTGCCCTTTAAAAGACCCTCTAAAAGTTAAAATAATGGATATTCATGATATTTTGAGGTTTGTACAATTATTATGCTGTATATTTTGATCTTGCGTGCTATTATTCAATCGGCGCATGTCTACTGTCCACCCTAGGGTCGAACGGTCCAGAGTGTAAGGTGTGTAAAGACGACCCAAAGAAGAACTGCCGCGTCTGCAACTGTCACGTGTGCGGCGTGAAGCAGGACCCCGACAAACAGCTGCTGTGTGACGAGTGCGACATGGCCTTTCACACCTACTGCCTGAACCCGCCGCTCACCACCATACCAGACGACGAGGACTGGTGAGCCATATTGACGTGTTAGAGAGTATTTGAGACTATAAATGAATAAGTGTGACTAGCTTTAGCATGTTCACTTTAGGACTAGCATTAACATGTCCGCTTTAGGTATGACCGTGTAAATGTTTCGCTCACTTTGCGGAAGATGAACCGAATGATTTTGGGAGTATTACAAAAAAAAGTGTAAATTTGACTAGCTTTAGCATGATTGCTTTAGGCCTGGCTATGGAAATGTGACTAGCTTTAGCATGTTCGTTTTAATTCTGACAGTGGAAATGTGCATGTTCGTTTTAGGCTAGACAGCATGGAAACATGACTGATACACACTAGCATGTTTGTTTTAGGCTACACCGTGTAAACACAACTAGCATTAGCATAATTTGACAGCGGAAATGTGATTGACACGCATTAGCATGTTCGCTTTAGGCGTAAGAGTGTAAACGTGACTAGCTTTAGCATGTTTGTTTCTTGGCCTGACTGTGTAACTGTGACTAGCTCTTAGCACGCTTGTTTTAATTCTGGAAATAATTGTTTTAGGCTAGACCAGAGGTGCTCAACCCTACTCCTGGAGATCGACCTTTCTGCTGAGTTTAGCTTCAACCCTGATCAAACACACCTGAACCATTTTTTTCAGTTTCATAAGGTCCTATTACAGCATCGATAATGTAGATTTTTTTACTTATTTTCACAACAAAACGTCAGTAAAAGTTGGAAGCTCAACTTCCCTAAGGAGCTGCTGAAACAGTTCTACACCTCCATCATTGAATCAGTCATCTGCACTTCAATAACTGTCTGGTTTAGCTCAGCTACCAAATCTGACCTTCGAAGACTATGTCGAATAGTTCGGACTGCTGAGCGAATCATTGGTACAACCCTCCCTACTCTCCAAGAACTGTACTTATCCAGAGCGAGCAGAAGGGCTGCCAAAATCACTCTGGACCCCTCACACCCAGCACACCGCCTCTTTGAACTGTTACCTTCTGGTCGACGCTACAGAGCACTGCACACCAGAACAGCCTGACACAGGAACAGTTTTTTCCCTCAGGCAATCCATTTCATGAACACTTGATTTATAATAATCGTGGAACCAACATCACTACTTGCAATACACTTTTTACACACACATACGCTTATTTAACAACACACTTTACATGCCAATTTGCACGTAATAGCTGCACATATAACGTTGTATATAGTAATACACCTGTACATACACCTGTCCATTTGTATATTTGCATTTAACACTTCTATTTTTAAAATACAATAACAGAGACAGAGCTTCTACAGTGCAACATATTTATGATCTGTTTTTTGTCCTGTCACCAAAACCAATTCCTCGTATGTGTGAACATACCTGGCAATAAAGCTCTTTCTGATTCTGTAAATAGCGCTATTCCGCCTAGCCTGCTTTACTGAGCTGAAAGTGGTTTTATATTCACATTGGTTCATTATTGATCAACGACAGCCTGTGACGCGCTCTCTATATTGTTTATCTCTACTCTGAATATTCCCTCTGAAATAGCATGCAAGTGTGGCTTAGTAATAAGTGTAATTTCTGCACGCCGCCGGCCAATCACGAAGCATACAGTAGTCGCTTTAGGACAAAGGGCTTGAGGGAGTGAAACGAGCGATCCTCGAAATATTTCACATTGACAAGTTTTGCTTGCTAACTACACAACTGAACAGACGCTAGATATAATACAGTTTTTCATTGGGAATTGTAGTATTATAAAGCACTAAAGTTTTCTAACTGGGGAATGACATGAGCTAGAGGGTCTCTGTCGTCTTTAATGTGCGCGTTTGTGATATCAGGAGGCGTAGTGTTGGACTGCAGGGGATGGACTGTGTTTCAAAGATGATATGCTCAGCATTTAGGCAGATCAGCTATTGCGCCTTTTAAGTTGCTTAAGTGCTAAATGTTAAGTTAGTGAAATTATTCTTGCACTAGAATGAATATATAAATTCTTGTTAAGCCGAGTTAATTAAAATCTGGTGTTTATTCCTGCAGGTATTGTCCAGATTGCCGTAATGACGCCAGTGAGGTGGTCCTGGCCGGAGAGAAGCTGAAGGAGAGCAAGAAGAAAGCCAAGATGGCGTCTGCCAGCTCTTCCAGCCAGAGGGACTGGGGCAAGGTGAGTGTCTTCTCTCTCAGAGTGCGCTCACACCAGATCAGGGGTGTCCAAACTCGGTCCTGGAGGGCCGGTGTCCTGGAGAGTTTAGCTCCAACCCTAATCAAACACACCTGAACCAGCTAATCAAGCTCTTACTAGATATACTAGAAGCTTCCTGGCAGGTGTGTTGAAGCAAGTTGGAGCTAAACTGCCCAGGACACCGGCCCTCCAGGACCGAGATTGGACACCTCTGCACTAGACTATTGACAAGTGTGAGTGCTCTAAATCAGGCCCAGGTGCGGTTCAGTTGGCCAGCCCTGGTCCGATTGGAAGAAGTGTGCAAGAGCGTGGTTCGGTTGGGCTTTGGCACTGTACACTATAGACGTTTTTCTTAGAACGCAAAATTACCCATTATGCTTTGCATATACTGTACGTGCAAGGAGAATGCCAAGAACTTCCAGTTGGCAGCTTGATGCGTATGAAGAGTCACATTTGGACAGCTTCGAAACAAAAGTTTTAATCTATTTTATTTGCTTTTAATGTCTTTGAAGCAATCTGCTGTCGATCAGCACCTCCTGGACTGATCTTTAAAAAATGCGATCTAATTGGATGGAAAACAGCTGCTGTAAAGCATTTTCCCCTCGCTGTCAGACAGAATCTTGTGCCGTTTACAGTAAATGAAGCCTCGTCATCGCTCTAATCAGCAGTTTCTCTTTCTGTCAAATATATGACCAACCCAAACTAAAGTAGTTCACCAAAATGTTTGACACACACACAAAGCCTGTACTGTCCCACCTGGATAAACATAAACAGCTCCCGATTAGAATCAACATGCAGATCAGCCAGCAGAGCATCAGTAATGGACTTTTATTGGTCATTTTTGTAAATTGTATGACTTGCATACCTGATAGTTTCATGCCAGTAATCTGGTTTGCTCTAATGCAGTGAAGTATTGCATTTGTGTTTGTGTGTGCGCGCGCATTGAAGAGCCTCTGAGCTAACAGCTGACAGGCCGTGAACACACACACACACACACTGTATTTCTGCCAGCAGACATGTGAACTAGGAGAACGTTATTCTCTTGTGCTTGAACCACAACTGACAGATTTTAACGGCTTTAACACGCATCTTTTAAAGCTGTGTCACAAAAACACTCTGTAATCCACTCAAAACACTAAAAAAAAAAACACTTTCGGATCGCTAATTACCAATTGCAAACGCTGTAAGCAAAAGTTCTAAACATTCTACCGGAAGACACTATGGCGACCTCCATGCAGCAGCCAAGAAAGAGTGCAAAGCGCACCTGAGCGTGAAACTGAAGTGACACATGTGACTGTTTCATAGGAGCCGTCATGTCATAGTTACTAAAGGTGGAAGCCCCCTGCTGCACCTTCAGCAAATCTCCGAATACCTGCAGCACGAGGACTTTCAAGAACATTTGAGAGTGTCAAAAGTGGTGGATCTGTTAGGCAGAAGATTTGACTGCGTCACTGCATGTCAGACAACTAAATAACTAAAACTATCTCCATTGCTGAGCGAGAGCACTTCTTCCTGTTAAGCTGAACAGTTGCATCATCGATAACGCAAGCGTGCTCTGCTTTAAAATGCAGTATGATGCCTCATTCACACTAGCAGCGACTTTGTAGCTGCCTGTGCCTCTGTGTGAAGATCGGCTACAAATGCAGGTCTGTGTAGGTCTACAGCACGGAGAACACAACCGGCCTCAAGAAAGTCGCTCTTCATTTGCGCAAAGTTGAATGATTCAACTTTTGTCGCGTTGCTCGACACGCCCAGCTGGTCAACAACGGTCGAGTAGACGGAGGTCGCCAGAAGTAGCTCGCTCACTGTGGAGACAGAATAGACTCGAAAGAAATTCACGCAAAAGACACGACGTACACGTGTGAAGCCAAATTCACGTACATAAAATATTTATTTATATTCACAAAAACAATTCACGCGCACAAAATAAAAATACACATTCATAAAATCATTTCACAAATGCAAAGCGCCATCTGCAAATGTATAGGAGTGTACGAAAAGTTTTGAATGTTCTTGAGATATAATGGAAATTTAAGTTTTTAGTCAGGGAACTTTGCTTGAAGCCTGCGCATCTCTTTCTCCGTTTGCCATGATGGAGAGGAACAGCGAAAAGGAGAGCGCAGTGTGGGTGAATACAGCTCTCATCTGATTGGCTGAAAGGTTTACGAGTTGCCTGCTTCTGCGAGAACAGTCTCAAATACACACACGCACGTATACAGGGGGAGTCGTACGTGACAGAGGTTTTGCACATTCTCATTCAGGTTGAACTCGCAAGTTTTAAACATTCCAAAGTTTTTGTGTGCTCTTATACATCTGCAGATGGTGCTCTGCATTTGTGAAACCTATTTTATGAATGTGTATTTTTATATTGTGTGCGTGAATTGTTTTTGTGAATGTATAAAATATTTTACGCATGTGAATTTGGCTACGCGTGTGTACATAGTGTCTTTTGCGTGAACTACTTTAGATTCTAAACTCGCTTCATAGCTCTCCGCTTGTCGCTTTGCTGCTGTGAGTCGCTCGTAGTCTGAATGAGGCTTGAGTGCAGGCTGTCGGGGGAGGGGGGAGAATCACGCTTCAGCACGGTTCAAGGCAACTGTGGCCCCGTTTACACTAGTGCGTTTTCGTTTTAAAACGCATAAGTTTTGCTACGGTAACGCCATCCGTCCACACTACGCCGGAGTTTTCGAGGTGCGAAAACAGAGCGTTTTAGAAACGCTGGAGAAAGCGTTTTCATTCTAAAACGCTGCTGTTGCGTCTCAGTGTGGATGGAGGGAAACGCATACTTTTGAAAACAGAGGCGTGGCTGCTGAGATTGGCTACGTGATTGGGGCTTTGGGTCATTGCGTATCCTTCCCTTATTCGTCAAGCGCACGTGGCTATAACGTCACCGGCAGACCAGTCTTCACTGTAAACACTGTATTTTCGATAGCCATAGATGTTTTAGATTCATTTGTTACTTTAAGTAACAACTCGACCTCGTCGTCTGTCCTCAAAAAGACCTCTCTTGCTTTCTTTACCATCGCGTTCATCGTTCAACCAGCGTTTGTTGACTAACAATAACCAAATGCCGTGCGAGACGCATGCTTCCTGTTTATACTTGAACGCGCATGCCCAGAGTGCGCGAATGGTCACGTGATATACGTTTCTGGTGGAGTAGTGAAGACTGAGATCTGTTGAGACGCTGGGTGAAAACGCAAGTGTGGAAGCGGATCATTTTCTTTCTAAAACGCCATTTTAAAACTAAAACGCACTAGTGTAAACGGGGCCTGTATCTAGTGTGAGTGCACGCACACACACACACATACACGGGTCTCTGAAGTGAAGTGTTAATGACTGTGTGTGTTTTTCAGGGTATGGCGTGTGTTGGACGCACCAAACAGTGCACCATCGTCCCCTCAAACCACTACGGCCCTGTTCCTGGAGTCCCGGTGGGAACACTCTGGAAATTCAGAGTGCAGGTGAGTTCATGAACGTTTTTTTTATTTAATTTAATGTATTTATTTTTTCATTAAATTTTTGGTTTTCTTTCTTTTTGAAAAGTGTTTAGTTCAATTGCTAAGGTAAAACGTGCTGAACAGGGTTGGCTATTTTAGCTATTTTGATAGATCGCGCATCCCTGTTTTTAAGTTAAAATGGCTGCTTTAACAATTTGAACTGTACTAGATCCTCCAAGTTAAATTTATAGATTGTTAATCATTTATCTTTAAAGAGCCCATATGTTGGGTTGAAAACGGTTAAATTTCACTTTTTGAAGTCCCAAACAACAGGATGATATGTATGCAAGGTTAAAAAACACTTTCGATGTCTTATGATATCTATTTATTTTTACCTCATTTTCCCACCGACTCCCATATGAATCGTCTGAGCGAGTCTTTTTCCCCAAGCACCTCCTTTTGTCCGTGTCAGCAGCCCAATGCCAGAACATATTGAAAAACATCACTGCAGTTGGAACAACACGACTGGAAGAACACGCTGGTCCAAATAAACTGGGTATTGATCCATCCTTTAACAACAACCGTGCAACAAATCCCGCGTCGTAAGCTGGTAGATTTGTGTAGCTCTTTTCAGAGAGATGACTTGAACACAGCACCGTGTTGGGGATGTAATTCTCAGGTATTTTACGAAAAAAAACCTCAACCACTCCAGGTAGGGAAAAGAGATTTCCAGGTAGGGAAAATAACACAGCTTTTCCCTCGCACTTCAGAGCACAGCGTCTACGGGACATGATTTAACCGGAATGCCGATAAGTTCAGTAAAGTTAGCAGCAGTCGTGTTTTCCGGATCAATAACTCATGACCGAAACATTGTTCCTACACAAATAGCACCTCTTTTCAACCGTCGCAATGTATACAATCACCTAGAACCTTATTTTTCTAAAAATGAGCTTTGCCTACGCGCTGGAAGCATTATATTAAACGGTGTGCAGGCTGCAGAGAGCGATCCTTAGGGACCGTCTACAAACAGCAAAACGCAAAAACCAATACCACCAAAGCTGTCAATAACTTCTCTCTAAATCTTTATACTGCCATCAAACAGTATAAAGATTTACTAAGATATTACTCAGATCACACGTCACTGCTGTCCCGCTGGTTATGCTACAACACTTACTGCAATACAGTGCTTGTTGTCTTCCACTTTTCCTTCCTGTCTGTGGGCGGGGCCGGGCAGTTCAATTTTCCCGGGTCTGCGCGCGCAACTATTATGTTTCGCGTTGACGTCAAGCCGAAACGGCTAAAGACTCGTTCTAATAACGATTCATTTAAACAACGAGTCGACTCTTTTATATATGAATCAATCGTTTTAAACACTTTGCACTTTCAGATTTAAGCCTCAGCTGGACATTTCACTTTACTTAGAGCTGTGTAACACACTGCATGGAAGGTCATTTTCAAAAATCCATAATATGGGCTCTTTAATATATATTATATTACAAGTCGGTCATTGCTGCCGACTTTTGAAAGTGTGTTGTGTAGGGCTGTGCAATTAATCGCAATTGCTAAACAAAATCGCGATTTAAGCACATGCAATTCTAAACCACGTAAGGCTGCGTAATTTTATCTACTAATTTATTTAGATTTTTATTCATAATCGTTTCTTGTGTGCATGATTTTAGTATGTTAACCAATCAGAGCTGACGCAGCACACATTACAGCTAAGCTGAGCGGGAGAAAGATGTTAACCAATCAGAGCTCAGTCCGCGCATTACGAAGTTGAGCGGGAGAAGCGAATAGCTGGTTTTGATTTACGTTAGTTTTAATTAATTGTTCTGACTGGAATTGAGGTTAGTTCATCTTTATTTCTTCATGTTGTCTGTTTTTAAGACAATTTATTACAGTTTTGTTTATCAAGCAATTAGTACTACTGTGTGCAGTATGTTTTTAACTAGAGTTGAGGTTAGTTCATCTTCGTTTATTTTATGTCGTCTGTTTTAAAGACAATTTTACGACAGTTTTATCTATTAAACTTAATTCTATGTTATTTCATTGTGAAATGTTTTGTTTTGCACCTGTGCACTGAATACATGTAGAATGTGTGTATGTAGCATGTTTGAAAAAGCAAAAACAGTTGCCAAAATCGCAAATAAAATCGCAATATTCGTTCAAGAAATCACAATATGATTATTTTGTCCATTAGCACAGCCCTAGTGGTGTGTTATCCTGCTGATAGCTAGGGCCAGACAGAATCTGCGGACGTTTTTTACCATTTTCTGCAGAGTATTTTGTTAAAAATCTGTGGATTTATCCAGAATGATTTTAGGAGTATCATAACTAAAACCTTAGCATTTGAAATAAATGTACAAATAAAGTAAATACCTTTTTAACTTGTATCTAATGTTTACAATGTGAATCCAATTAAATCCACTTTATTTGGTAAACAAAGCAAATCTTTCATATAAAATATTTACTAAAAGACAGAAAATATTACTTCACAAACTGTGTTGTAAATTAAATCATATGAATATTTTAATAAGTCAGTAATATTACTGAAATTAATTTAATAAAATTGAATAAATATAAATTTACACACATTTACACCAGTAAACAGAATCAATAATGGGCTAAAAATCTGCGGAATTGTGCGCACTCAGATTCCGTGTTATCCTGCTGATGGCGAATGCTGTGCTTGTGTTTCTCAGGTCAGTGAATCGGGTGTCCACAGGCCTCATGTAGCAGGAATTCACGGCAGGAGCAACGACGGCGCTTATTCTCTGGTGCTGGCTGGAGGTTATGAAGACGACGTGGTACGTTTACCTACCCCTCACTCCTCCTTCAGGAACCCCTTACTCCCTGTCCGGTGTTTGACCTGTGAATGTATGTGTGTTTCCTGCAGGATGATGGCAATGAGTTCACCTACACGGGCTCCGGTGGACGAGACCTGTCTGGAAATAAGAGGACGGCTGAGCAGTCCTGCGACCAGAAGCTCACCAACATGAACCGGTTAGCAGCACCTCACAAACTAGCATGATATATAGCAACTATTAGCTTGTTAGCTTATAGCAACAATTCGCTTATAGCAACTGGCACGTTGTAGCATTAGCGCACTCACTTTAGGCTTGACCGTGTACTGCGGCTAGCTTTAGCATGTTCAATTTTAGCTTGACCATGTGAATGTGACTAGCATTAGCATACATTTAGGCCTGACAGGGTAAATGTGACTAGCGTTAGCATATTCTCATTAGGCCTGACAGTGTAAATGTGACTAGCGTTAGCATACTCACTTTAGACCTGACATTGTAAATGTGACTAGCGTTAGCACACTCTCTTCAGGCCTGAGAGTGTAAATGTGACTAGCATTAGCACACTCACTTTAGACCCAACAGTGTAAATGTGACTAGCATTGGTGCACTCACTTTAGGCCAGACACTGTAAATGTGACTAGCATTAGCACACTTGTTTTAGGCCTCACCATCTAAATCTGACTAGCATTAGCACACTCATTTGATGCCTGACAGTGTGCCAATGCTAGTCACATTAACACTCACTTTAGGCCTGAC
>CAIGQQ010040348.1:293336-305764 GCA_903798035.1 Danio albolineatus | reverse complement strand
TTTTTTTGACCACACACTCCGCGACCCACTGAAAATGTTCCTGCGACCCACTTTTGGGTCGCGACCCACCAGTTGAGAAACACTGATGTAGATTGTGTCAAAGCAGCTTCACATGGATTATAGTAAATTGAAACAGTGTCAGTCCAGTTTTCAGTGTTGAAGTTCAGTTTAGTTCAATTCAGCGTGGTTTACTATTCACTGCTGAGAGTCCAAACACTGAAGATTAATCCATCGATGCGCAGCCCTACAAGTCTCAGTGATGGGTTGCGTCTGGAAAGGCACCCAGCATAATCCATAATAAAACATATGCTGGATAAATTGGCGGTTCATTCCGCTGTGGCGACCCCAGATTAATAAAGGGACTGAAAATAAAATAAAACAAATAAATAAATGAATGTATGAATGAAAAATCTTTGCATGGATGTCATTATGTGTCTGAAATCACATGATTTCATTAGGGGGATTTCACAGAAAGGGGCTTGACGATGTTAGTGACATAGGAATCTGAATAGATTAATGTTAATAAATCATATTCATACTTTAAGATAATGTCAATAAAATATGTTATCTGTATATGTATCTATTCAAGCTATACAGTATGTATTAATATAGTGAAAATGTGCTTTTGCACAGTTGTGACCCTGGTCTTCTGTTGCACATGTACATTTTTTGCAATAGTCAAATTAAAGGTGCAGTATGTAAGCTTGACACTTAGTGGTTTAATTAAGTATTGCACTCTTGGTTCAAAACAAAAGCAAGAGCAGGTTGCCAGATTGAGGACAGGAGCGAGTGATTTAAACCGTGCTCTAAATAAAAGCAACGGCACCTGATAGAAGGAATATTCTCCATATTAAAAGGAGTTTTTGTCCTAACCAACACCTCGAATTGATATATCAGAAACGGCTTCTGTTTCTCCCAGCTGAACAACAGAAAACTGACAACGATCACCTCAGGTAAACCTCATGTGCTTTATTCAGTGTTAAATGCTAACAATGTGAGTTTGAATGCCATTTTACATGACATTTATTGCCATAAACTGAAAGCAGCAGCAGATAGTTCACCTCAGATCTGGAAAATGAAATAAACCGTTTGAAATTGAACTTTAGATCTAAACACACATGAGTGATTCAGCATCTACATTTAATAATGTTAAAGAGGGCTAATATGTATTAAATTGATTATAAACCTCACCATTTCGTGAGTGAGTGCATGTTCTGTGCTTCTGAATGGCTGTATTTAATTTTCTGTCGTGTTCCAAATTGCTGCGTATCTTGACACGAAGCGTGTTGTTAGAACACGAGGTTACAATGTAACCCGCTCACCCAGTGTTTACACTCGTAATATTTATATCATTTACTAATTAATAACCTCATATGGAACTGAATCTGTCTTATTTCAGTCTGCTACTGTCCACCGGAGGTCACATTTCGGTCACAGCCGCATGCTTTGAGAGCCTTTCTCACTGAATGAATGAAATGCACTGTTTTCCACCAAGGCAACCCAGGGTGCTGAAATATAATTGGCTAAAGTGGCATTGGGCAGGTTAAATTTCCCAAAACAAAGACAGGGTTCCAGCACTGAACGCACATTTTCAAAGCAGAATATCTGACGTCATCATTGTTTTTCAGACAAACAAGAATGTTCACTTACCATTTTTCTTAAATATCTGCAAACATATTATGGTATTTTTATGCTATAAAAGAGTCAAAAGGGGGCATCATAGTAGCGCAGTGGGTTGCACAATTGCCTCACAGAAAGAAGGTCACTGGTTCGAGCCTAGAATAGGTCAGTTGGCATTTCTGTGTGGAGTTTGCATGTTCCCTCACAAGTCTAAAAACATGCGCTATAGGGGAATTTGGTAAGCTAAACTGGCTCTAGTGTATGTGTGTGAATAAATGTGTATGGATGTTTTCCAGTGATGGGTTGCAGCTGGAAGGACATCCACTGCTTAAAACGTGCTGGATAGGTTATTATATATATAAGTTCAAAGCTTTAATACAGCATCTTTAAGTCAAAATAATTGACATGCCAAAAATCTTTGGAGTTTGTCATGTTTGTCAAAACTCAATTTTTGATTAGTAAAGTATATTACCATGCTCTTAATTTAGACAGATTCAAAGGCAATTCTCTCAGTATTTTGATTTTTGAAACCTCAAATTCAACATTTTCAACACACGGAAGTAAATAATGAGCGATATAAAGTCAGCAGGCTGTATGGACCTCCGTGTAACTCCACGTTTGCCCACGACTTGTGGACAATCCCAAAATGGAAACCTTGTTCCCATCCCAGAATGCCCATTGCAGCTGGTTTAGTCCAAAAAAGTGAAGGACTTTTTGCAACTGGGTTGATTTGAGGTCAGTTCATGTTCTCACCACAAACATACTGCTTCAGGTTTTGTTTGAAGGCATACAGAGGTCCCCTCTTTCAGCAGGTCTCGGTACGCTTGTTTGGTGCGCCCGTGATTACAGTTGTCGGTTTCACACCTGCTCAAACGAACCACACCAAGAAGGCAAATGTACTCTGGTGCGTTTTAACCTAACTAACTGAGGCAGGTGTGAAAGCACAGTGAAAATGTGGGTCAGCATGATCTGGGTAATCTGGGACAGTCTTCAAATCTGAAAATCCCATTAAGATGAAGGAAAATTAATATTAGAGAACAAATATGCATTTAGAAAAATATACTTATAGTGACGCTAAATAGGGCGACATAGTGGCTCAGTGATTAGCATCATCGCCTCTCAGCAAGAAAGTTGCTGGTTTGAGTCTCGGCTGGTTCATTTGGCATTTCTGTGTGGATTTTGCATATTCTCCCCGTGCTGGCATTGGTTTCCTCAGGGAGCTCCGGTTTCCCCCACTGTCCAAAGACGTGCTTTTGGTGAATTGAATTAAATTGGCGGTAGTGTATGTGTGCGAATGTGAGGGTGTATGGGTGTTTCCCAGTACAGAGTTACAGCTGGAAGGGCATCTGCTGTGTTAAACATTATGCTGGATAAGTTGGTGGTTCATTCCGCTGTGGTGACCCCTGTTAAATAAAGGAAATAAGCCAAAAGAAACTGAATGAATGGCGTTAAATAAATGTTGAATCTGTATATCCAGCATTTTGCATTCTGACAAACTCAAAAGCATGGCTTGTGCAGTCATTGCTTAGTAATGCGAAGAAAACAAACTGGTGTGGTTGGCTTTGACTTTGCTGTCTCTCTTATTTTCAAAATAAAAGTCATCAAGAACTTAAAAAATATTTGAAAGTGTCATTTTTGTAATCTCAAAACGCAGCTTGTGGCATCCCTATTTATGATCCTGAGTGCAACATATCAGTCTGTTTTGGCAGTTGATACCCTGATGATGTAAGATCTTGTCAGGTTCAGATGATGTAAAACTTCACCCAAGGTACATGCAAATCTTGAGAGTGCAACAGTGTGTATTGTGTTCTGATTGGCCGTGGTTTTACACTCGCAGAATTCACATTACAACGGCTCACGGTATTAACATTACCATATGACTCTTATTATCATTCATTCATTTTCCTTCAATTTAGTCCCTTATTTATCAGAGGTCGCCACAGAGGAATGAACCACCAGCTATTCCAGCATACTGTATATTTTATGCAACGGATGCCCTTCCAGCCACAATCCAGTACTAGGAAACACCCATACACACTCACATTCACAAACACACTCATACACTACGGCCAATTTAGTTTATTCAATTCACCCGGAGGAAACCCACGCCAACACGGGGAGAACATGCAAACTCCACACAGAAATGCCAACTGGTCCAGCTGGGACTTGAACCAGTGACCTTCTTGCCGTGAGAGAACAGTGCTAACCACTGAGCCACAGTGCCTTGTTATTATTATTATTATTATTATTATTATTCGAATATGCCTAGACATACCAAGATTTTGACTGGTTATACCAAGATCTTTTTGACTGGTTTTGTGGTCCACAAAAACACTAATAGGTGTGGGCTATTGGGTGTAATATCTACAGTGAATAATGTTCTTCTTGTGTGATTAGAAATCATCCAGAAAAGCCCAATGTGTGTTGTTAGACATTGAAATAAATCACAAAAAGTGTCCCATATTACCTGAATTCCCCCTACTTGGATTGAACTCTTTTCCCCTGTGATGTGGTCCTGCTGGGACGTTTACTGGCGCTATAAAAAGACCCAACATTCGTGAGGATAATGCCCAAATTACAGGTTCCCGCTGCCGAACACCTGCCTCCGGTCCTCTCTTAACCATAGCCCATTTACCCGTGTTACCTACTTTCAGAAGCCCAGGTGATGATGGCATTGCTCAGGCACATTATCTCTTCTAATTGCCAGGTTGACACAAAACATTACAGATGGTTTGCGCTTGCCTCCGTTCCCGCGCGCTGGGCTTCCTCGCCCAAAAAAGGAAGCAGCAGCCCTTTTTAAGAACTGCTGATGGCCTTATTTTTCTTTTTTTCCCTCTCTCACCACACCAGGGATAAGGTTATCTGAGCAATTCGTCATGGAGTTTGCAGATAATTAGCTTTTTAAAGTTTCCCCCGAAGTCAGGACTGTCCTTGCAAGGGCGAACCTGTCTCTGGAAAAATGATTCAGCTATAAACAAAAGTTTTGAGCCAGAATCCTGAAATAAGTGTGTTTTCCCTCGTAGCGTGACTCATTCACGATTCACTGTTGCATCATGTCGGACATATGTCTGAATACTGGATATTAAGCCGAATATCATCATCAAACTTACACATTTACTTATTTATTTCATTTTGAGCTTAGTCACTTTATTAATCTGGGGTCGACACTGCGGAATGAACCGCCAACTTTTACAGCATATGTTTTACACAGTGGATGCGCTTCCATTTAGCTTACCCAATTCACCTATAGCACATGTCTTTGGACTTGTTGGGGAAACCGGAGCACACAGAGAACATGTTATCTCCTCACGGAAATGCCAACTGACCCTGCCGAGGCTCGAACCAGTGACCTTCTTGCTGTAAAGCAACAGCGCTAATCAGTGCATCACCACGAGGCCCATTTACTTCTTTAATATTATGCTAATAATTAATTATCAAAGAAAAAAAATAGCTGATTTCGTTTATGAAGCTTAGCTTCGCAGTATATAAGGGAGCTCCTGGTGTATAACAGCCCCTCACGTCCTCTACGCTCAGGTAATTCCAGGCAATCGATTATTCCCAGAATATCAAAATCAACTGTAGGCGGTAGATCTTTCTCATATGTGGCACCTAAACTCTGGAACAGCCTTCCTAGCACAGTTCGAGAAGCAGACACACACAAGTAGGCCTGTCACGATATCTATTTTTTGTTGCACGATATATTGCACCAAAATACATCGCGATAAACGATATTAATGTCATTTTAAGACCATTTCAGGCCACTCATGATGCTATTAAATTGCCATTCTCGCATCACATAATGCAAGTACACACTTCAAAAGAACACAAATTAAATATTCTTAAGAACAAAATATTAATTTAGTCATTTTAAAAATTGAATGATCAGGCATTGGAATCAGAATGTGAAAACGCATATCGAAAACAAAAAATAAATGTTCATTCATTCATTCATTTTATTTTCGGATCAGTCCCTTTATTAATCCGGGGTCTCCACAGCGGAATGAACCGCCAACTTATCCAGCATTTGTTTTACGCAGCGGATGCCCTTCCAGCCACAACCCATCTCTGGAAACACATCCATACATTCTCATTCACACACATACACTATGGACAATTTAGCTTACCCAATTCACCTGTACCGCATGTCTTTGGACTGTGGGGGAAACCGGAGCACCTGGAGGAAACCCACGCAACCACGGGGAGAACATGCAAACTCCACACAGAAATGCCAACTGGCCCAGCCGAGGATCGAACCAGCGACCTTCTTGCTGTGAGGCGAACGTGCTACTTACTACGCCACCGTGGCGCCCAATAATAAATGTTAACAAAAAAAAAAGCAGGGTAAAAAAATAACAGAGGCTGCGATATCTGAACACCTAATAAGTCTATTTTCAGTTGTCAGGCACCCACATCAAAATATACTTTAGATATTTATGGTAAATACTATAGTGTTTTTTTAACCGTACTGACACTGACACCTCCAGAGGTAGAGAGCTATCAGCTAAAATGTTGCAAGAATTGTTTTTATGTATGGGCGGTATATATTGCATCACCAAAAACTATTGAGGTCACGTTCATATATTGTGCGATAAGTCGATATATTGATTATTGTGACAGGCCTACTGTCAAGTTTAAAGCTAGATTATAGACATCTCTTTGCATTAGCATACACATAAAACTTCAATGCTTCTAAAAACAAAATTCTCTGAAGCAAAGGTGTCAATCTCGGTTCCTGTGGGTCGCATTAGAGTTTGAGCATGCGTAATTCTGTCGTACGGCACTGTGAAAAGGGGCTTGATGATGAATAGACGTTTAAAAAGCAAGCGATTGGTCCAAATAATACATGTCTGTCCAGAGAGGTCATGTTTTGATCTTCGATCGGTCTTACGCAGTCACATGTTACGATTTTGCTGGTCTGAGTTCACTAAGTGTTTGAACTTTGCACTGCGAAACCGGAAGTTTCCTCCGGGTGCTCCGGTTTCCCCCACAAGTCCAAAGACATGTGGTATAGGTGAATGAGTAGTTAAGTGTGAATGAGTGTGTATGGGTGTTTCCCAGAGATGGGTTGTGGCTGAAAGGGCATCCGCTGCGTAAAACATATGCTGGATAAGTTGGCGGTTCATTCCGCCGTGGCGACCCCGGATTAATAAAGGGACTAAGCTGAAAAGAAAATGAATGAATGAATGAAGGAAAGATGACTTATTAACCAAATGCCATCTGAATTTTTCTCCTAAAATGAGCAGTTTTCTCAGCCTCCTATGTTTATGTTCATTTATTCCCTTTAAAGACAATGACAAGAACATATTCATCACTATAAAAGTAAATCTACTGAGCCTACACATAAGAGTTGGAGAAAACTGCTAATTTTAGAGGAAAGTATTAAGCAGAATCTACAGATTTTTGCATCTGAACTCTTCATTTCCTAACCATTCTGGGGTTTCTTTTGGCAGAAAGATCAATTAACCATAAACTATAGCAACAACAGATAAATGTGATTGGCTCAAGCTTCTCACCGCTGAGAAAAGTAACAGGTTCCACATGACAACACCATTTAGCTCTATTTAGCTGTATCTTGCTTTGTTTACCACATTTTCGCTCATTTAAACTTACATTACTACACTGAATAAGTCTATAAGAAATGATTAAGCACAAAAATGGAGGTTTGTATACATGAAACGTGTTCTTTGTGGTTTGTTTGACCATCATGTGACTGTTGATGTCATCAATCCCACACTGCATTTTACTAATCAGAAGGTATTTCCGGCCACACCCGTCTAATGGAAGCATCAAACATCATGGACACAGCTAACAGGTCAGCCATGTTGGGTTTCTTTCATATTATTTTTCTAATTAAGTGTGTTCTGTGACTGATTTGGCTTTGTTATTGCTTCAGAAATAAGTGTTGTCTGTCTGCTTTGTTTGCTAATAGCAAAGCACTGGCTAATGAGGTAGCTAGCCTAGCATGCAACAGGTGTCATGATAGCTGCATTAGCCTCTGATTATTGTTTTGAGGTAAAGTTTGTTTTATATTCGACATTCACTTGGAATGCGACCTCTATTTTGTTTGACATGCTACTTTG
Organism: Danio albolineatus; assembly: GCA_903798035.1. Lineage (NCBI taxonomy): Eukaryota > Metazoa > Chordata > Actinopteri > Cypriniformes > Danionidae > Danio > Danio albolineatus. Next base: position 298,064 of record CAIGQQ010040348.1, on the reverse strand, counting down.
AATATTGGGTCTGAATTAGCATGTAAATATGACTTCAACACAACATTAGCACTATTTAATTGACTGTGAACAATGGTTGCTTTGATAGTCAATGGCTGCTAGTATGATTTCCCTATTTAGTATTTGCAAATGATACTTTAATGAAATTATATTGTTAAGGAGAAAGTTTGAATGTGCTAAAATAAAACCAACTTTACCCCAGTGATTATTGTTGCTATATGTTTGATACCATGGCTAGTTGTTTTGTTTGGACAAGTTTAGCACATTTTGCTGCAGTACTACTGCTATATTTACCACTACAATGTATTATTATTATTATTTTTTAGCTAGCTTTTTTGAGTGTTTGCTAGCTTTTGATCGTTTGATGTGTTTTTTCATTGCTAGCTTTGTAGTGTTTTTAAATGAAGTGCTGTTGCTGCTTGTTTTGTAAATAAACAAAAACAAATTGATGATTTAATTAAATATTGAAATACTTTAATTAGTATTTCCGGCTTCTCTATGGTTTTGGCTTATTGTCTTTGGATATTTACAACCTGTTTAATATAAAATTTCCTTCATCTTAATGAAATTTTTAGATTTTTTTTTTGCTCTGTTTTTCTGAATTTTGATTTCCAAACTAAAATTCTAACATGAAAAGCAAAGTGTTTATGAAACAATAAGTTGATGCGGATAACTGTTTTAGTAGCTGGTCTTTTGTCTAGTTAGGTTTCTGTTATTTATTGCATTGTATGTGCTGCTTTACCAAAATTAACAATATGTTAATGCTATTTGCTAGTTTTTGTCTTTATTTAATGGTAGGCATGGGCGATACCAATATTTTTGTTTCCGATCTGATACCAAGTATTTCAAGACAAGTATCGCCGATATCGATACCGATACCGATACCAATACTTTAATTAAATATTTTATAGTGATTTAAAAAAAAGGTTATCACCTTTATTATTATTATTATTATTATTATTATTATTATTATTAATAAATTAAACACAAAACACATGATTCTTTTTTACATTTATTAAAATAACAGAACTAAAATTGCCTAAATGGCACCATACCGAAAAATAATACACTACCTTGTTTAATTAAAAAAGTACATCTCTCCCAGTTATTATGTGCACCTAAACTTTGTATTTTACTTGATAAACAAGTTTATTTAAAACCATTTAAACTAAACTACAGAAAATCTAAATGTTTTTACTTGAGTGGTCTACAGTCTATTATTCTGATCCCTGTAGTGATCTGAAATATGCCGATTTGCATAAATTACAGAGTTTAGAGTTTAGTGTTCCCCCTCAGCTTTGGCATATTAATATTACAAGGAACCATATACAGGGCTCAACAATAAGGACTGCCCGAAGGCCCGGGGCCAGCATGAGAGATGCTCGGGACAGTAGACAAGATCATTACTGGCCCGATCGGACCAGTGCTGCCCTGTTACTAAAGTTTAATTTCCCTGTGGCTATTTGTCAATTGCGTGCAAATACAATCTTACAATCGAGAAACAGTTTTTGCTTTTAAGCCTTTAAATGCTACCTTTTCTGTAATGCCGTAATCACCATATTGCTTTTCAGTTCCTCTTATCTGATTGGATGTTTTGAGCATGTTATTTTTTTCGTAACCTTCTAACAACCAGTACAGCGTAGAGACGACAACATCAAATTATGAGGCTAAAAGAAAACGCCTGTTTCTAATATCTTGGAAGCAAACATTTATGTGGGTACAGCACAACGGAAAAAATTAAGTGATGTTTTGCACAGTTTACAGTACCATCATTTCCATTCTGCTGTTTTTGTTTGCATAACACTTTGAACTTTTCTCATTATATGTTTCTAAAAGAAGTTTTAGTATTTAAATTCTAGATTCAGACATCATTTTTGACACATTAGTTAAAATATGTGGCTAAGCTGTTAACTTCTTCTATTGGTGGGGCAAGTGACAATTTTGGAAGGGCAAGTAAAAAATCTGAACTACTGGCCCGATTAGACCAATAGAAAAAATCCTTAGCGCTGATTCCTGATATATAATGATTCCCCTCAGCATATTATATTTAAAGTGTGTGCATCTGTGTGTTCATATGAACATATTTCAGGTAAAACTTAATATAAACTGTCTGTCTGTATTGAACTCCACTTCTTAAAGGATTCTGCCAAAGTTTTACAACCTGCGCTGGGTGTGTGTGGTGTCCGTACTAACGCTGACTCATTAGCGGAGATACAGCGGAAGGATATTATAGTTCCCATTCGTGTTTCTATTTAAGTAAATATTTATATAATATATGGCGCTATAATTAATGAGATATTTTACTCAGTAAGAAAACCCCCAGAAAACACTAATACTTTTACTTAAGGATCGATCCTTTTGATGCATTCCCAGTATCGAAAATTTCGATCAGCCCATTCCTATTTAATGGTTTTGTTGTATTTGGCCATAAAGTGCCCCAAATATTGAGTTAAAACAATTTGTAGCCTTGAGAAATTATGCAAATTCATATCATTTTGCGAGATATTTGGTGCAAGTATTGTATCACTATTATAGAAGGTGTAAAGTCTACTCAGCTGTTTATCGTTGTGTATAATTTGGAGAAAGTCAATATTTAGTGCTATGTTTAATGATTACCGCAAAGTCAACTTGCGTGATGCCTTACAGCTTGCTGTATGCAAATGAATCAAATGTATTAATTAAGACCATTACCATAGATGTTGGTATTAGCTTTAACAGCTAGTTAAAATGTTCACTTATTTGCATTAATTTTCATGGATTGACTTAAATTGTTATTTTTAAAATAAGGGTAACATAAAAAAATATATATTTTTGAGTAATCTTAAACATAACTAAACATTTATGGAGAACCTATTGAAATATTATTGAAAAACCAACAGAATGTTTGTAAATTTGTTTCACTTTGGAATTTTATGAATTATTTGCAAATTTTTTTTTGTTCATTTGTATGATCTCATTTAAACATTGAAGTGTGATTTTGCTTATCGCCTGGTGGGATTAGCAATGTTGCCAACTATTTTCAATGAAAAGGCGCTAAGCTCTGTCCGAAAAGTCGCTAAATGTCACTAGATTATACGTCAATTTGCATATTACTGACGTCACGTTTAACAGTTTCTGTTTGTTTAACAGCTTATGGTTAATAAAGGGGTATTTATATTTGCACTACACTTTATGTAAGCATGTCAATTTAACATTATCATTGTAGATGTTGTGAATTTGCAGTAATCCATCAGATGTAATAAACTCTAAGAAGTTCTGAACGGTCACTAAAATATCAGTGATTGTAAACAAGAAAAGGATATACAGTCAAATCAAATAGTTAATTTTAGGAGAACCATATCAGTTTGACTGTACACGGGAAACACCTCACACTTGCGGTGCTGGTAAACGTGTGTGGTGAACCCCTGAGAAAAATGTGTGTAGAGTAATTCGTCTAATTTGTCTCAAGATGCACACACACGTGTTAATAAAATAGGCCTAGTTTTCATGAAAACCGAACATACAGTACAAAATCATGTTCATGCACAATTATTTTTTTGCTTAGTGAGACCCATTGACTGTTTTTGGATTTTGTAAGCTTGCCTACTTGATATTAGGTTGATGTCAAGAGTGCATGTTGACTAATTTTGTCCCCAACTTGCATTCAAAGCCGCATATATGCCATGTTTCCACAGCGCTGGCTACTTTCTTCTTGGCAGGTAGAGGTCACGCCGCTAAAAATAACCTGTGGTAATGTATATAATTTGTGTTACGTTTAAACATATTGAGTAATTGGTGGTTTATTCCGCTGTGGTGACCCCTGAGGAAAGTGTGTATAATTAATTGTCCACTGATTTGTCTCAGGATGCACACAAGATATTTGTTCGTATAAAATACAAATCATTTTTGTAATAGATGCTTAAATACCCTAATTTAACAAAGGCCTAGTCTTCGTGAAAACTGTATGTACCATATAAAATCATGTTCATGCACAATTTTTATTTTTTTTTAATGAGACCCATTGACTGTTTTTGGATTTTGTAAGCTTGCCTACATTTGACATTAGGTTGACGTCAAGAGTGCATTTTGACTAATTTAATTCAATTCAATTTCAATTCACCTTTATTTGTATAGCGCTTTTACAATGTGGATTGTGTCAAAGCAGCTTCACATAGAAGGTTATAGTAAATTGAAAATGACAGTTTAGTTATTAGCTAGTAAATTAATAGCTAGTATATAGCTGAGTTCAGTTCAGTTCAGTGTTGTTTAATATTCACTACTTAGAGTTCAAACACTGAAGAGTAATCCATCGGTGCGCAGCTCTAGCTGCAGTCTAGTCGCCGGACGCTGGAGAACTCGAGGCTCGTCTGTCCTTGGAGGGTCATAGGAATCCGTCTCTTGCTTGCTACTCCGCCAAGCAGCTGCTCGGGATACAGCGAGGTCCGGGGTTAAGGAGCCTTGGGATCGTCTCGTCACGGGTCTTGGATCGCATCCGTGGCGCTGCAAAGTCTTTGGGGGCCTGGGGATGGGTATCCCCAGTTGGAATAGAGAACAAAGAAAATAATTAGCGTAGCTGCTGTTCATAGTGTATATAAATGAGATGCGTGGAGCACATTCATGCATCATACAGCTAAGTGACGTATTGAGTGTATGCTTTACTAAAAAGATAGGTCTTTAATCTAGTTTTGAACTGAGAGAGAGAGTCTGAGCCTCGGACATTATCAGGAAGGCTATTCCAGAGTTTAGGAG
>CAIGQQ010040348.1:262710-273342 GCA_903798035.1 Danio albolineatus | reverse complement strand
GTTTAAAAAGGTTTATAAAACCAAAAAGGTTTATGGAACAACAAAACAACAGCAAACACCAACACACAACCTTTAAACTTCGACTGAATGACAAAAATCCACAATTTGTTAGAGAAACTCAAACTTCTCCTTTGCTGCAGTTGTATAAAGTCCAGTTCTGCTGTAGACTCTTTGGCTCCTGTGAAAGCAGCCTCTAAAAGTGGCGATTTATTCTTATTTGATGTTTTTGCGTGTCAGGCTGAACCGAATCAAAGATCAGAAACCTGCGTCCAGAGCTCTTCTATACATCCAGCCGCTCGGGCCAGCGGGCGTTTGACATTTCTCTGACATTTCTTTTTCATGCATTTCTGCTTTATCGAGAGGAAGGAATACAGGCCAATTTTCCCTTTACAAACATGAATTTAAGAAATCCCTAATGGAAAGTGTGAGAAAGGAAACCTTTGTTGAAGCCGAGCTCAGAAAACTGCAATCTCGCAGCGCGCCAGTGTTGTTGTCACAATGGACAAGATTATTCCGGTCTAGTCAAATAACACGTCGACTTTTAGATTACAAAGCTCGCAGAACACGCAGAACACTTTTGACAGTTTTGATCGCTGCGACAGAAAGCGGAGCGCGTTTATGTTCCTCTGAATCCCTTCTGCAGAATCAGCACTGAGACGTTCATCAGACGGATGAAAGTGGAGGAAGTGCGCAAAGATCAAAATAACGACAATACGTGGATTCATTTAAAGCCACGTTCATATTCAAGCAATTGATTCGCACAAACTGCAGCACTAGAAGCTACGACAACTGAAAACCGAAAGATGCTTATATATTAATCAGTAATTTACTCTGAGTTCAAATTTCACCCGTCAGTGTGTTTAAAAAAAAACATACACTTTTTTTTCACATATTATTTACTGTCATCATGGCAAATATATAATAAATCAGATATTAGAAATGAGTTATTAAAACTATTATGGTTAGAAATGTGTTGATAATTTCTCCGTTAAACAGAAATTGGGGGAAAAAAATAAACAGGGGGGCTAATAATTTTGACTTCAACTGTATATAGTGCTTCCCACACATAGATTTTACTTGGGCGGGCCGCCCAGGTATATTTAGTGGTGACAAATGAACAACACTATTATAGTCCTTTTACACTTTTGCTGGTTCTGTGTGTGCAAGAACTGTCAATACTCACACAGGCCATCTCACATCCTCTGCAGACCCACAGAGATGCATAGTTTCTGAATCTCCTAAAATGTCCGGGATTCGGGTTTATTTTCACTTTCTAAAGCTGCCGTTATTTGTATGAATTTTTGCTTAACCTTTCCACAGCTGACACCCGCACGGCTGCGAGAGAAACTTTAAACAATCACTCATTTAATAACCGACTCATAAACTTTACTATATACTCAGGGAGAACAAAACATACTGGCTGCAAAGTATGAGTACACCATTAGAATCGACTCATCAACTACTTTGCCTTATTTAAATCTACTTTTTATTCTAGTAGGATCATTATTATAATTTTTATCAATATTGTGTATTTTTATTCCTTTTCTGTTATTTATTTCTCATTTGCTGTACATTTTATACATAAGCCTATCTAAAATGCTTTGGCAGTAGCATATGCCAAGCTAATAGAGCAACTTTTTTTAAAGCAGCTTTTTTAAGTAACTTTAACTGATTAAAAAGAAAAGTTGTAAAACAGTGTCATAATAAAAGTAAACACATTATTTTTATATTCGTCACATGTAATTGAACATTTATGTCCTGTGGATATAAGGCGTGTTTCAATCCGGCTACCACTGCAAGCAGGGGCGTAGCAACTGGGGTTGGATACGTCCTCCTCACTTTTAGAGACAGAGCATTTAGAAACAGCTGATCAATATTTATATGAACGTAAACTTTTGGATCTCAATCAGCCGTCTCTCCCACTTTTAAAACATCCACTATGCCCTTGACCGTGATATAATTTTAGAAAAATATAAAAAATAGAATTTTTAATAGTGACATAATTTAAAGGGGGCATATTATGCCCTAAGAAAACGTAAAGACGTAAAATAAGTCTCTGACGTCCCTAGAGTGTGTGTGTGTGTGTGTGTGTGTGAGAGAGAAGTTTCAGCTCAAAATACCACACAAATAATGTTTTTCAAACTGCCCCTTTTAGGCTTTGATCCTAATTGTAGTCTTTTGGTGACTGTTGCTTTAAATGCAAATGAGATTGTGCTCTTTTCAAAAGAGGGCGGAGCTACAAATGCCTGTGTCTCAACATAGTGGCAGATTTAAAAACAAGACTTAATTCCTATGCTAATGAGGGAGAGATGGTCACTAGTGGGCGGGGCTTTCCTGTCTGATGACAGGTACAAATAAAGGTTGTCAAATCAAAGTGTTTCTGCGGACTGTTTATATCAAGTATGATTATAAAATTGCCAAATTGTCAAATTTTTACCATTAGAAGCTGCTTACATTCACAGACTATTGCCACACAACTGTGTTTACACCACTTATGAAAGTGATTTTTGCATTTTAAAAAAATCACTTTCATAAGTCTATTTATTACTATTCTTTATTACCCACAAATGGTTTTGATCCACTAAATGTTAAGTACTTAGTTGGAGAAGTAAAGAAAAAAGGGGTAGTGTGAATTAAAAATCAACATTCCCTCCTTTTACATCCACTCTTTTAATATTAGCAGATTAATATAGGGAATGAGGTGGGATTTCGGATACAGTCCAAACGCTTCAACACGGCCGTCATCCATAACAGGAGGTCTTTAATTGTTTCTTTGTGAATCTGACACTGCAGAAAAGCCCAGCGCCAGCAGGTGACGAGGAGAAATCGATCGCCTCCAAAACACGCTATTCATTTCCGCCTGCCGTGTTTCTGTCAGCTCGCGGGCCCAGATGCGGCCATTTCTCTCTGATGAGACGCGTTTCGCCTTTCTGTACAGGCCGCTTTCAGACCTGCTGACTGCTTGTTTCAGAGGATGAGCGGAGAAAGGAGGGGAAAAAAAAGAGAACATTTTCTCTTTCATTTGCTGCTCTTTCATCATTTATGGCTTGTATAATTTGAACCGATCCCTCAGGAAACACAATGAAGTTCACTTTAAGCATTTATGCTATGTTTGTTATTAATTGAAGCGAGCTGTACGGATCGTTTAACCTTTGCCGAGTTAATCCGGTGTGGGACTTACTTCTAAATAATTTTTCCACTTAGAAATGAGTTAGAACAATCAACAGAACTCCCAGAGCAGATTAATTTCAACTAAAACACAACAACAACGACCCAATTTCTTAGTTATTGTATTGTCAACTAGGGATGCACTACTGTATACTGCACTTTCAAAAATAATGGTACAAAACCAGTTACTGGGGTGGTATGTTTACAAAAGGTATACTTTTGTATTTGTAAAAGGTAAATATTGGCACCTAAAAAGTACAATCGTGCACCTCGTAGTACTTTAAAATGTACAAAAGTGAAACCGAAAGGTACAAATTTGTACCAATGTGCATTTTTAAAGGGCCACGAAACCACCGTTATTCCCCCAGTGGTGAAGGAGGGATGGGTTTGCATTAAAAGCGGAGAAAATGAAGATGCTCTGTGGCTGCAGTGGAGTCGTTCAGGTTCCTGGGCACCACCATCTCTCAGGATCTGAAGTGGGACACTCACATAGACTCTATTGTGAAGAAAGCCAAGCAGAGACTGTACTTCCTCCGTCAGCTGAGGAAGTTCAACCTCCCACAGGAGCTGCTCGTGCAGTTCTACTCAACTGTCATCCAGTCCATCCTCTGCAGTTCAATCACCGTCTGGTTCTCCAGCCCCGGCGCCATAGACTGCAGCTCTGCACAAGACGTCTGGCCATAGGAGAAATGGTCGTGCCCAACTGAGCCTGGATTCTCCCGAGGTTTTTTAATTCTTCACTTTCGCCAATTGGTGAAGTTTTTTTCCTCGCCGCTGTCGCCTCTGGCTTGCATGGTTCGGGACTTGTAGGGCTGCGCATCGATGGATTAATCTTCAGTGTTTGGACTCTCAGCAGTGATTATTAAACCACGCTGAAATGAACTAAACTGAACTTCAACCCTGAAAACTGGACTGACACTGTTTTCAATTTTTTATAATGCATGTGAAGCTGCTTTGACACAATCTACATTGTAAAAGCGCTATACAAATAAAGATGAATTGAATTGGTTCAGCTCAGCTACCAAATCCGACCTCCGTAGACTACAGCAAATAGTCCGGACTGCTGAACGAATCACTGGCACTACCCTTCCTACACTTCAAGAACTGTACTCTTCCATAGTGAGTAAAAGGGTTTGTAGGTACCCAACCCTATTGTAATTTTAATTGTCTCTGTTGTAAACTTAGCATGCTAAATCTGTTGTGAAAACATCGGTCTGGCAGCCCACCTCACTTCAGGAGGACGGACGTAACTGTTGTACAACAGTTTAAAAAGACACCGAACAAAGCATTGTCAGTCCATAATATTGTAGAAATACTACTGTAAACTACAAAAGTAGCTTCAGTCATTTCACCAAGTAATGTTTTCAAAAAGAGTACTGTTGACGATACAATCCAACTTTGCTATCCGAATATCGTAGAGAAACGAACAACAAACATTTATCTGTTTGTTCAAATTTACAATAAAGCTGAAACACAACTTGACAGGGTTTTTTAGTGACAACTTGATTATTTTATGTCAAATCTGATAAAATTTGTAAAAAAATAAAATAAAAAAATAAAAAACAAGTTAACTTATTTCCTCTGAACACAAAGCAGTTGTGTGGAACGCTGGAATTTTTACAGTGTTCACTCTGTTGAAGAAAAGCAGGAGAGTCACTCTTTTTACAAGACGTTAATGACCAATCATCCATATGTAAATTTTAAAAACATATATATATTTGAATAAATACATTTATAAAGCTATATTTTGTGTAACATTTACATCAACTTCCCCAAAAAACAAACAAGAATACTTGCTGCTTATGTGAGGTGTTCGGCAATGCAGTGTGTTCGGAAGTGGGACAATAAAATGTGATGTTGTTCTCTCTTATGGCTGCCGTTATCAGTCTCACAGTTTTTTTCCTTCTCTGAAACCCCTGAAAACACCATGTAGTATTTCTTTCATTATTTGAGCAAACAGTAATGCAAAAAAACGCATTTGTGGTACTTTCTCATCCATGACTCTCTAAACTTGAGAAAGCCGTAAATGTGAAAACGAGCCTATAAAAGCCTTGGTTTTCATTTGATTGCAGAAGCAGGAAAAACTCTGACAGGGATCAAGCGTGACAGAGTGACGGAGCTCATCAGACAGACCAAAGAACCCATGCGTGAAGCCCAACAACCACGAGACCCAGCAGAGCGTCAAACCCAGCAGGAGAAAATACAGCAGCCAGTCCTGGATGTGTGATACGATCATCTCCAGAGATCAGGGTCAGTGTTTATACTCCAAACGGATGGATCTGAAGACACTGACCGCTCAGAAACAGAAAAGACGGGCACGCTAGAATACAGCACAGTAGTGTTGTTAAAAAAAAAACTCATATATAGATTAATATTGATAATAGGGCTGCAATAGATACGTCTCAGGATCCGCAATGTACAAGGATTACAGTTGATCAACACAACAGTTGATAATACATGAGATTTGTCAAGTCATAGCAAAGTATAACCATACCAGAGTGAAAATTTATCATTTACAGTACATGTGTTTCACCAACACAATCTCACAGCGATTCGTAACTTTGATTTAGTCGCTAATTTGTACGATCTCATTCATACAATTTAAATCAATTAGCTCATCCTCCAATGATGGTTGGGTTTAGAGGCAGGGTGGTGTGCCACGCCTACTTTTTAAAATGATACATTTTCGTACGACTGAACTGAATTTGCCACTAAACCGATGATACATTAAATAGTTACGTTTCCTCATGCAATCAGGCTGGTTTTACAGGCATTTCAAGAGAATTTGGGCCCAAAAAGTACAGCATTTGTAAGTTTAATGAAGAATAATTCTACTCAATCATTAATACAATGAAGACTATACAGTGTTATTTTACATTTCATTATTTAACTCCTGTATCTGAATATGGTTTGACTCTCCAGAAAGTCAAAAAAAAAAAAAAAGCACTGTTTATTTGACTTTCTTTGCATTGTTGACATTTTTCTTGCTAGCTATTTGTTATACTTGGTTCACACCCTTGCAAAATCACCCCATTCAATCTAAATTCTATATTTTTTCCCCAAAAAGAGCCATTTAAGTCATCTTGTGATATTGTATTCATATCTCAATTTATAAAAAAAATTATAATAATAAAATAAATAAATAAATAAAAATAAAATAAATATATATATTTTTAAAAACGCAGAAAAACTAAATATCACAATTGTCCAATATCATGCAGCCCTAATTTAAACTGACATTTTTAAAGGGGTGGTCCACTACGATATCATATATTAAACTTTAGTTAATGTGTAATGTATCTGTGTGAACATAAACATCTCTGAATGTAAGACGCTCAAAATTCAATGCAAAAGGGAAACATTGTTTTTTTTAAAGAGTTAGCTTAGTTCCCACAGCGCTCCTTCTCTTTCTATATTTGGGCTTCCAAAGGACATGACACAAAGACAGAAGTGCTTACAGTTTAATTTTAATTATGTTCCAGAGAATTATAATAAATATATAGCTAGTATTTGACAAAAGAGAACTTCCAAAATCTCTCCCAGTTCAGTGCTGGACTCATCTAAAAACTCCTACGACCGATGACGCTGTGGATTGTGAGACATACCTGTAAGTGTTTTTATTTGTTAAAATTGATCAACTACATGCACAGTTTCTAGCGTTAGCGGTATATTGTAGTAAGGATGTAAACAACGGGAAATGCTGTTTGACACCGCTAACAATTTAGCTACAGATTCATATTTATCAGTCAAACCGCTGTAAACATCCACAATCTACAGCAGCGCTGCAGTGTCTCTCTATGCAGCCGCTTTTCCTGCGTTCTACCTCTTAAATAACGAACTGCCAAAAGATATGAGAATGTTTCATATTACTTACACATGCTTATTCTGAATATATGTGAAAGGCACTTGTCAGATGTTATTTTGGAGAGCAGGCATTAAGGAGCAGCTGTGTGCTCTTCATTTTCTGTCCGATTCAGCTACTGTTTACACAGCGCTAAACCAATTAGCTGACCAATCAGAGCCTCTTGAGGGTGGGTCTTTCAGAGGAACTGGGAAATATGAAGTGGTTTTCATGTTAGCGGAGTAGCTGTATATAATCTAAGTAAGATATATGAAGAAATAACCTGATTTTCTACAAAAGAAGCATGAGCACACATTGCTTTGCATCTTATAAACACAACCAAGCCTTAAAAATACACCGTGAACTACCCTTTTAAAACAATATAATCTTGCTTTTAGTAAGTAATGATACTGACTTTACTCTCTCACGCTCTCTCTTCTTACCTGCAGAGAGTTAAAGAACCATCAGGCTATTTACTTATTTTAGATATTTTTTACATTTAGTATCTACCCAATTAAAATCTCCCAAAATTAAATGAATTTGCATAATTTTTTTTCAAAGCCACAAAATGTTGTTTTAATAAAATCGGCAAAAGCCACAAATCAAATATAATAATTTAATAAATTGAGTGCGGACCTTCGGCACTTTTCTACTTAATATTTGGGGACAACTAAAACTAAACCAGTAAACAAAAACAAAAAAAAAGATGATACAAAACCTAGCAAACTAGCATTCAAAAATTTGTTCATTTTAATAAAGCATCACATATAAAGCAATAAAGATCATTCTAACTAGATAAAATAGGTATAAAAGGCTGATTTTATGAAGAAAAGTTCCAGTGAACAGCGAGAGAGAGAGATGAAATGACCCTCAAAAAAATGACCCTAGTACATATTAACAAAAATGTTTGTCAATCAAAAACTGCATTGTGTTAGCAATTACAATGACATTCTGCAACACGCATCCCCCCGAAATACCTGAAAAATGCTGCGTTTAGCTCTTTAAAAAGCGTGCCTGCTCGGGAGGAAGCAGGAGTGAAGGACGGCGGTATAAATAAAGCAGGGGATGAGCAATCTTTGTGGGTAGTTATCAATCACTGCTGTGTGCTCGGTGCGCGGCGTGACTCATGGCTGTAGCGAGAGCAGCGGTGTCCGTTTCCCCAGCAGTCACGGGTCAAGCCACACACAAAAACGCCGGGCAGGTTATTCACGCACACGCTCCGCTGAGCTCTCTGGCTAACCGGAAATCAGCCGGTCAATACGGCGAGGCTCGGGCTGTCGATAGGGGCTCTGCGCTAAAGAGGCCAGGGCTAATGCTGTGTGCCAGCGCTAACGGAAGGGTGGCGTGACCTCTACCTGTCATGGAGAAACTACTGGCAAGTACTGTGGAAACGTGCTTTGCAAGGTGGGAACTAAATTCGTCAAAGTGCACTCTTCTAGAGATCAACCTAACGGCAAAATTCGGCAAGCTTTCAAAATCCAAAATCAGTCAATGGCTCTCATTAAGTAAAATATATTGTGCACAAACATGATTTTGACTTGACTTGTGCGCATCTCGAGACAAATGAACAGACAAATGAATATACACACGTTCCTCAGGGGCCTCAACAGTGGAATGAACCACCAATTACTCAATATTTTTTATGCAATGTAAATCATTTACATTACCATACGTTTTTTTCAGTGGCATGCCACGGAGAAACTAGCCAGCGCTGTAGAAACCTAGCATATATGGGGCTTTGATGGGAAATTGAAAGTGGGGGTCTCGCTGGTTGCCCAGCCTCCTCTATTAACAAACTTCAGCTAGTACAAAATGCAGCCGCCAGAGTTCTTACCAGGTCTAGAAAATATGATCATATCACCCCAATTTTATCCTCATTACACTGGCTGCCTGTTAAGTTTCGTATTGAGTTTAAAATATTACTTCTTACATATAAAGCATTAAATAATCTAGCTCCTGTTTATCTAACCAACCTTCTGTCTCGCTACAATCCAACCCGCTCTTTAAGATCTCAAAACTCAGGGCTTCTAGTAGTACCCAGAATAGCAAAATCAAGTAAAGGAGGTCGAGCCTTCTCATTTATGGCTCCTAAACTCTGGAATAGCCTTCCTGATAATGTCCGAGGCTCAGACACACTCTCACAGTTCAAAACTAGATTAAAGACCTATCTCTTTAGTAAAGCATACACTCAATACGTCACTTAGCTGTATGATGCACGAATGTGCTCCACGCATCTCCTCTATATACACTATGAACAGCAGCTACGCTAATTATTCTCTTTGTTCTCTATTTCCAACTGGAGATACTCATCCCCAGGCCCCCAGAGACTATGCAGCGCCACGGATGCGATCCAAGACCCGTGACGAGACGATTCCAAGGCTCCATAACCCTGGACCTCGCTGTATCCTGAGCAGCTGCTTGGCGGAGTAGCAAGCAAGAGACGGATTCCTATGACCCTCCAAGGACAGACGAGCCTTGAGTTCTCCAGCCTCCAGCGCCTAGACTGCAGCTAGAGCTGCGCACAGATGGATTACTCTTCAGTGTTTGAACTCTAAGTAGTGAATATTAAACAACACTGAACTGAACTCAACTATATACTAGCTAATAATATACTAGCTAATAACTAAACTGACATTTTCAATATACTATAACCTTCTATGTGAAGCTGCTTTGACACAATCTACATTGTAAAAGCGCTATACAAATAAAGGTGAATTGAACTGAATTGAATATCAGCGGTGATGATGGACTTCTTGTGACAGGATTTTGTTGTGGAGATGACTTTATGGCTTCATGAGTTCAAATTATTGATATGATTCCTTTTATCTGGAATACTTTATAAGATCATCCTGGTAATGACACTCAGATCGGAAGTGATATTTACTTATGTACTTTTTTTTTTGCAAATTACATTTCACTTTGTGTCACTTATGAACTTTAAATACACAAACATTTAGATGAATAAAATGTGATAACTGAAATGTAGTACGATTAGAATGTTTGTTTAAAATTATTTAAAACAGTTTCATATTGAAAGATGCTGAATATTTTTTGACTCATTACCGGTCAGTCTGTAATTTTGTGAAACAAGGAAGAAAGGAAGGAAGGTGGGATGGACAGGTCAAGGAAGGAAGGAGGGAGAGAAGGAAGGATGGATGGACAAGCCAAGGATAGAGGGAGAGACAGATGGATGGACAAGCTAAGGAACGACGGAGGGACAAGCCAAGGAAGGAAGGATGGACAGACAAGCCAAGGAAGGAAGGACGGACAAGCCATAGATGGAAGGACGGACGGACGGACAAGAACAAGCAAACACTGTGGATGCATTGATGGATGGACAGACAAGCCAACACTGTGGATGGACGGATGGACTGACAGACAAGAAACACGATGGACGGTTGCATGGACGGACAGGTGGACAAGCCAATACTGTGGATGGATGGATGGATGGATGAGTGGATGGATGGACAAGCCAATACTGTGGATGGATGTACGGATGGATGGATGCATGGATGGACGGACGGACAAGCAACATTGTGGATGGATGGACGGACGGAAAGACGGACAAGGCAACACTGTGGATGGATGGACAGATGGATGGACAGACAAGCCAACAATGTGGA
>CAIGQQ010040348.1:220756-249786 GCA_903798035.1 Danio albolineatus | reverse complement strand
ATATATATATATATATACATATATACATATATATATATAATTATATATAATTATAACAGAGCGAACCTTTCTGTAATTGTAGTAGTGCTGTGCGTTATTTGTTTAACCCTTTAAACTGACTGACTGACTGACAGACAGACAGACAGACAGACAGACAGACAGACAGACAGACAGACAGGGCTGCGCGATGCGTGAGGCCAGCAAACACAACGTAGCTTTCAGTTATGATGAATGAATTATACTTTACTTACAAATAAAGTTCTGTGGTTCTCCATACAATGACTTTATCTTGCTGGAGTTTATGGCCATTTCACTTTACTTCAGGATGCATCGTTCATCCTGTAAATATTCCTAGCAAATCAAGTAAATGTTGGAGACATCCTCATTACATAAATGCACTAAATTACACTTCAGCAGTGTTTATTTGAAAGCACACAAGAAAATCTATGCTTTGGCAGTGTATAGTTGAGGGTGTGCAAGAAGTTTTGTGCACGAACAGAGGAAATCGGCGCACAAGCAAAGAGATTCGCATGCTTGTATTACATGAACGCGATCTCGACATCACAGTTACAGTTGACAGTAGTCGACTAATGCTGCGCTCAATTTGTCATTGAAATAACGCCATAGGGTAGTTGGAAGATCTGTGTAAAAGGCCTGCAACCACAGGTGAAAACAATCATAGAGGAAACACAGATTATGATGAATTTATATATTAATTTTGAAGGATTTTAACCACAATTAACTAAAATATTATTTTTTTAAAACCATTTTAAAAGCTCAAATCTTGTATTTTAAGACAATTATAATATTTGTGCAATCATGAAAGTAACTGCTTTTCATTTTTACGTATATATACATATATGTTTACATAAACATAAATATTTATATTCAATATTAAATCTTGAAATCATTTATTTTTGTATATTCACATGCAAAACTTCATGTAAGCAATTTAATACTATTTAAAATCATATTTTTACCTTTTTATTAATTTAGAATAATATTAAAAATGGCAACATGGTAATTCAGTGGTTATCACTGTCGCCTCACAGCAAAAAGGTTGCTGGTTTGAATTTATATGTTCTCCCTGTGTTGGCAAGGGTTTCCTCCTGGTGCTCCGTTTTCCCCCACAGTCGAGACACATGCAGCATAGGTGAATTGATTAAACTAAATGGGTGTGTGTGAATGTGACACTGTATGGGTGTTTCCCAGTACTGGGTTGTGGCTAGAAGGGCATCCGCTGGATAATTAAGGCACTAACCTGAAAGAAAATGAATAAATATGTTCTAAATGGAGAACGAGAAATGTTATAATGCTAAAGTTACCTGTAAATTCAAGCCTCAAACATTTCTTTTACCCACCAATAACACTCCATAAACCCCTCAGTTTTCTCGTCATCTTCTCTCCATGTAAAACAGCAGCTCTTTCACTCCTCCAGAAGGGTTTGTGAATGACAGCGGGTTTATTTCAGCGTGGGATGTCCATCAGAGGGCAGTGTTTGCTTTGACTGTTGCTCCACACACGAGTGAATGTCTGAGCAGCTCCACATACATGACTGTAACCAAACACAGATGATTTTTCGGCAACATTAACAGCAGATCTCGGGGAAAACGCATGATTCAGAATCCGCGCTGTGATATTTCTGGCTGTGAAGAGTGAGTTACAGAACTGACGTCTGTGAGAAAAGCAGGATTGCATCCACCGCACTGACTTTCACAGAAAACCTGAAGTCGCATTTCTGATTTGCAGCACATTTTGCCACCAGTAATGCATCATATCCTGTTATTGTATTATCATGTTATGCAATTTCATGTAGTAGAAGTGATGTGTACATGAGAAATTGAAAGTTGGAGATTAGTATGGCTGTCAAATGTACTTAATCTAGTGATGCTGCATTTATTTAAATATAAATATTGTAAACCTGTGACAGATTTTTGCAATTTAGAGCAGGGGTCTCAAACTTAAATTGGGGGGGGCCTATAGGAGGGCCATTTTAACATTTTAGCACAAGGACAAAAAGTGGAAACCTGACAATTGATGCAACTTAGGACAACAGACATGAGGTTTATATTTCACCAGTGATAATGCAAAGCAGCATGTTTATCACGTCACACAACAGCTGCTGAATTATATCTGTGGTTGTTGTGTGCATTGGACACACTCAGTCATTCTTCCACAGAGTATATGCAGTCGAAACTTCAGCTTTTTGTGTCTTGTTGCACATATTCAAGGGAGAATTGACATTGCTAAGAAAATACTACAAATAATAGGCATAATAATTATTATTCCCAACCAATTGTATTGTCCCAATAGCGTAAAAAACGCAGAAAGCAGTTTGGGTAACTTAATGGCCCTTTTCAACTGAGTGTTACAGTTTTCAGTTGGTACTCTTTGCAAAGGTTGACCAAAAAGTAGTACGGTACGGTACGCTTTTATGGACGTTTCCACTGTCAAAAGGCGTACCGTACCACTTTTTGTTCACCCTTTGCAAAGAGTACCAACTAAAAACGTTACGCATAAATGACAAAAGCACTCTAAAGTGGACAAGTCATCTGAAATCTACAGCAAGACATACATAATGTATTTCAGATTTTTTAAAACGCAGACAGCGCCCTCTAATGGATTTCTCATCTGAAACAGTCAAATGTACGTGTATGCAAATATTTAGGCAGCGGCCTCTAGTGGATTTCTATTCTAAAACATACAATGAAACATACACTGAAAACATTACGCATAAATGACGAGCACTCAAGTAGACAAGTCATCTGAAATCTGCAGCAAGACATACATAATGTATTTCAGATTTTTTCAAATGTAGACGGAGCCCCCTAATGGATTTGTCATCTGAAACGTACAACAAAATGTATACAAGTAACGTATTTCACATTCCCAAAAATGTAGAGAGCACCCTCTAGTGGATTTCTGATCTGAAATGTACACAGCAGTATTTATAAAAAAAATTTTTAAACTTTTTTTTTTACAAAAATGTTGACATCACCCTTTAGTGTATTTTGTTTTGAAACGTATGTTACAAACCCCTTGATGTTGTCTAGGGGAAAGTGAGGTTTGACATTTGGATAATTAAAATGAATTTATATCAACCGTGAATGAAGTGCAAAAGACAACCAAAGTAATACCAAAATTTGTGATTTTATTTACAATACCTAAGTGAACAAAACAACGAATGAATCAAAAATATAGAAAAAGAAGATAAGGCAAAAATATACTATTTACAATATATACAACACAAAAGACGGGAAAACGAGAGCTGGCAGAAGGGACGTGGACGGCGCTAAAGAAATGAAAACAACAAAACCCAACAATATCTAACTTCCCAGAAGAATCTAACTAACTAAATGTATTAAACAAATTAAACGCGAAGAATCTTCTGAGTCCTAACTAACTACTCTGTCTATCGAAAAAGTACAAGGGGTAGCGCTCGCCCCTAACCTAATGTACTATACAAGAGTAGACCTAAGTGTTGCAAAATGTATGTCACGTGACCTTCTTACCTGTCCGCTTCGTCCAAGCCTCTCAAACAGTGAATGAGAGATGGAATGTGAATGAACGACGGATAACGTGCACACATAAACAGGCAACAACGAAACACACAGTCAGACAGGGTTTTCCATTCTATAACGCAACGCAACGCAATACAAACACAAGAGAAAGACAAGAAGGGCTGGGCTAGGGTCTGGCGCGCTTTTATATCGGGAGGTCTTTGCCTATTGGACGTGATGTCATAGTGACGTAACCGGGGATGAAATGATTGACGGATGAAGTGACCAATAGTGGGAACCGGAGAATCTGAAAGCAGACACAGGAGAACAGAGCGAGAGAGAGAAAGAGAGAACACAAAGCACAAATAGAACACAAATAACACAAATACGTAACAACGTACAACAAAATATATACAAGTAACGCATTTCAGATTTGCAAAAATGTAGAGAGCACCCTCTAGTGGATTTCTCATCTGAAACGTACAAAAAAGGTACATTAGGAATGTTTATGACATTTCTTAATCGCACACAGTGCCCTCTAGTGGATTTGTCATCAGAAACGTACAACAAAATGATTGTAAGTAATGTTTCAGATCCACAAATGACAACAGCACCCTCTAGTGGATGCCTCATCTGAAACATACAACAAAACATACTTAGAAACAACATTTAAAATGTTTCACAAAAGTGTAGTCAGCGCCCACTAGAGGATTTGTCATCTGAAACGTACAACAAAATGTATACAAGTAACGTATTTCACATTCGCAAGAAATGTAGAGCACCCTCTAGTGGATTTCTTATCTAAAACATAGTCAAAAGTACGCGAAATAAGATTTATAACAGTTTGCAAATATTTAGATAGCGCCCTCTAGTGGATTTCTGTTCTGCAACGTACATTGAAACGTACATTGAAAATGTTACGCTTAAATGACTAGAGCACTCTCAAGTGGACAAGTCATCTGAAATTTGCAGCAAGACATACATAATGTATTTCAGAATTTTTGTTAATGCAAACAGCGCCCTCTAGTGGATTTGTCATCTGAAACGTACAGCAAAATGTATACAAGTAACGTATTTCACAATTGCTAAAAATGTAGAGAACACGCTAGGGTGGACTTCTCATCTGAAATGTACACAGAACTGTTTTTAATTTTTTTTTACAAAAATGTAGACGGCACCCAGAGGTGCTTTAGTGGATTCTGTTCTGAAACGTACAACAAATATATATACAAGTAACGCGTTTCAGATTTTTTAGAAAATGAAGAGAGCACCCTCTAGTGGATTTCTCATCTGAAACGTACAATGAAATGTAGTGGATTTTTCATCTGAAACGTACAATGAAATGTACACGGAACAATGTTTGTAACGATTCTCAATGCAGACAGCGCCCTCTAGTGGATTTGTCATCAGAAACACAGCAAAATGTTCGTATGTAATGTGTTTCAGATCCACAAATGTCAACAGCACCCTCTAGTGGATTCCTCATCTGAAACATACAACCAAACATACATGGAAATAATATTTAAAATGTTTCAGAAAAATGTAGTCAGCGCCCACTAGACCAATATTTCGTCTGACACGTACAGCAAAATGAATACAAGTAACGTATTTCACATTCGCAAAAATTATTTCTCATCTGAAACAGTCAAATATACTCAACAAATTTATAACATTTTGCAAATATTTAGACAGCACCCTCTAATGGATTTCTGTTCTGAAACGTACAACGAAATGTACATTGAAGACATTACGCATAAATGACTAGAGCACTCTCAAGTGGACAAGTCATCTCAAATCTACAGCAAAACATGATTTATTTAAGATTTTTTAAATGCAGACAGGGCCCTCTAGGGGATTTGCCATCTGAAACCTACAACAAAATGTATACAAGTTACGTATTTCACATTAGCAAAAATGTGATTTCTAGTTGATTTCTCATGTGAAATGTACATTCAAATGTACACAGAACAGTATTTTTTTTTTTTTACATTTTTTACAAAAATATAGACAGCACCCTTTAGTGGATTCTGTTCTGAAACATACAACAAAATATATAGAAGTAACGCATTTCAGAATCGCAAAAATGAAGAGCACCCTCTAGTGGATTTCTCAACTGAAACGTACAATGAAATGTACAAGGAACAATGTTTATAACATTTCTCAATGCAGACCGCGCCCTCTAGTGGATTTCTCATCTGAAATGTACATGGAACAATGTTTATAACATTTCTCAAATGCAAACAGCGCCCTCTAGTGGATTCCTCATCTGAAACGTACAACAAAACATACATGGAAACAACATTTACATTGTTTCAGAAAAATGCAATCAGTGCCCACTAGAGGATATGGCGTCTGAAAAACGGCATATATGCGGTATACAAGTGACGTATTTCACATTCGCCAGAAATTTAGAGCACCCTCTAGTGGATTTCTCATCTGAAACATAGTCAAATGTTTGCGAAACTATATTCATAACGTTTTGCAAATATTTAGACCGCCCTCTAGTGGATTTCTGTTCTGAAACGTACACTGAAAACGTTACGCATAAATGACTAGAGCACTCTCAAGTGGACAAGCCATCTCAAATCTACAGCAAGACATGCATTTCAGATTTTTTAAATGCTGACAGCGCCCTCTAGTGGATTTCTCATCTGAAACATACCGTCAAATGTATGCAAAACTATTTATAACATTTTGCAAATATTTAGACGGCGCCCTCTAGTGAATTTCTGTTCTAAAGCGTACAGCGAAACAGACACAGAAAACGTTACGCTTAAATGACAAGAGCACTCTCAAGTGGACAAGTTAGCTGAAGTCTGCAGCAAGACACGCAACGTATTTCAGATTTTTAAAATGCGGACAGCCCCCTCTAGTGGAATTCTGTTCTGAAACGTACACTGAAAACGTTACGCATAAATGGCTAGAGCACTCTCTAGTGGACAAGCCATCTCAAATCTACAGCAAGACATGTATTTCAGATTTTTTAAAATGTGGACAGCGCCCTCTAGTGGATTTCTCATCTGAAACATACCAACAAATCTATGCGAAACAATATTTATAACGTTTTGCAAAAACTTAGACAGCGCCCTCTAGTGGATTTCTGTTTTGAAACGTACACTGAAAATGTTACACATAAGTGACAAGAGCACTCTCAAGTGGACAAGTCATCTGAAATCTGCTGCAAGGCACAAAATGTATTTCAGATTTTTAAAATGCGGACAGCGCCCTCTAGTGGATTCCTCATCTGAAACATACCGTCAAATGTATGCGAAACAATATTTATAACGTTTTGCAAATATTTAGACAGCGCCCTCTAGTGAATTTCTGTTCTAAAACGTACACTGAAAACGTTACGCATAAATGACAAGAGCACTCTCAAGTGGACAAGTCATCTGAAATCTGCAGCAAGACACGCAACGTATTTCAGATTTTTAAAATGCGGACAGCGCCCTCTAGTGGATTTGTCATCTGAAACATGCAACGAAGCGTATCGGGAACGTTTTTACCTTTCACAAAAATGTCCGCACGTATTTTCAATGAGCCTGGGTTGAAAAGAGCATATAAAAACTTGAAACTATCCATGTAGAGAGCTCTGCACTCACCGCAGGAACAAACACACATCCCCTCAGACTGCAGCACAATTATTAACACGTTTTTCACTTGCTCATCTGACACTGATGGCTTCTCGAAGGGTGTCACACCTGCTCTGTGTTCCTAAATGCACGCCCTTGTCGTACAGATGTTTTGTGACGCAGTTTGCATGCGTAATGCACGTCTGTGTCTAAACTTCTCTTCCTTCATTGTTAGTGGTTGTGTAACATGACTGAATAAAAAAAAAACACAAAAGCGTTTCATTGAACTAGCGTCATTGCAAAAGATAGTGGCAAGTTGTGACGCTGCTAGTCTACGATCACAAAGCAGTACAAGAAGATCTCCATGCATTATGAAAGCAAACCCCTATCCATTAAAAATGTGCTCGGCTATCTATCAGAGCGCTTCATGTTTACTGCAGGAACAAACACACATTCCCTCGCGCTGCAACACAATTAACACGTTTTCCAGCTGTTCGGCTGACACTGAATAATGATGTGCCAAACGGTCTCACACCTTCTCGGTGCACTTTATTATGTACTACGTACTTGGCATCGCTGTACTGTACAGCTGCTTTTTGACGCAGTATGCATGGCTAATGCATGCTGCATACTTAATGCGCGGCGTGCGTGTGTTTCTTTTTCTTCCTTTCTCTCTCTCACTCGAGACTTTTCGTTTTGAGGGCTCTTGGAGTTTCGTGTCAAGATCGAATCCAAAATATTTTCTTTTATACATTTTCAGCCAAACAAACGTAAGTTTGGAGACTGAAACGCATCGTTTTAAAAACTGATTTCAGAGCAGATTTTTTTTCTTCTGTGTCGTTTCTTGTCTATTTTCCTTTTCTGCAAATATTCACATACATCTTATTTAAATTGTATTATATTTTATTTTTTATACCATACAACAGGGGTCATCAACTATATTTTGTCAGAGGGCCAGAGTTTTACCAGGCCAGACCCCCAAGAAAATCAAATAAAACTCTAATTTTGGCTTATCATTATGTTTGATGTTTATACTTTCTACCATTTCATTACAAAACTGAAGGCATTTGATTCAGGCTCCATCACCTATACCACAGTCAGCCACTAGGAGTGATAGATATTTTGCATCAACTCAATTAGGCTCAACTCAATTAGGCTAAGTCAACAGGGGGAAATGTAGCTTTAGCCATTGACTTAGCACTGTGAGTAGCCCGTTTCAGCATTGTGATTTGAATTCAAGCCCACTTAACGTTTTAACTGATGTGTGAACATTATTCGTGACCTGTTTTGTTCTGGTAGCAGGTTATTTATTTACCATGCTATTTTAAGTTGTGCCAGATTGTTTTTTCCTCTTTTTTTATTTTTTATTTTTAGTCCTGAGGCAGACATCTCCCCTGTCTACCGGAAGTTACGCGAGGCTCCCGGATGCCTGCAAACCAATGATAATCTCCCGGAGATCACACGTCTCCCTCCTGCTCCTTAAATACGTCGCACACCCCTCTCCACCACATCCCTCCTTGCTCTTCACCACACTTTGCGGGCACTCCGACTACACCCCACCCGGTCTTCACTTACGCTAAAACCTGTTTGAAACAATAAATGCTGAACGCCGCATAGTCTGCCTGAGTCTGTCCACCTTTCAGTGTCGCCTAATTATAGTCATAAATGGTAGTTAATCCGACAAGAGACTCAGTTGTTGTTATATTTAGTTGCTTTAATAGTGTGGACCACAATTTCCTTTTTGATCTTCAAAATTTTGGAATCCAGTCGGAATGATCAGTGGTATAAAATAATAATAATAATAATAATAGTTTGACGATGTCTCAGGCCAATTGGTAACTTTGATTTAGTGGCTTTTGTACGAATTTGTACGATATCATCTATGCGTTTTAGTACAATTTGCTCATCTCCCAATGACCGTTGGGTTTAGGGGTGGGGTTTGGTGCCACGCCTCATTTTAAAAATATGAACTCGTACAAATTAGCCACTAAATTGACAAAAACGTACGTTTCCTCCTGAAATCAGGCCGAATAATCATATTATTTAATGTTTGACAGGTGATGGTGTCATTATCCCGCACTGAAGTCAAGAAATCAGCTGCTAGATTTACAACGTGAATTCATCAACTACTCTCAAGATACATGTAAGTAAATGGCTGTTTATCTGGTGAAGAATAGAGGAAACGTTCTAAACACTGTTTATATTTAAAAATAATAAACATTGCCGTCTCCATCAGCTTGTATTTTTAACCATAAATGTTGTTTTGCTAGTTCTTAAATGCAGTTGAATGTCTGAAACCTAAAATCAACCATATTTGTTTGAAAACACTGATGAATTGTGATTTTTATGATCGGCGCGAGCCATTGCGGGAAAGCAGATTTGAATCTGGCAGCCGATCACGTGAATTACTGAACCCCTTAACTGTTATGGTCATGCCACCGTGATGCTTAAGGTTACATCACTTTCATTAACTACTAATCTAACCGTTTATTCATAGGAAGAGTAATAGAATGAAACACATTTACTGTCAGCCTACAACTTGTGGGACCATTTCTGATGAAATTTTAAAACCATAATATTGTGGTGGTGATAACCCGTCTTTTGTTAAACTGAGGTCCTGATGGTCAATAAAAATCCCATGGCACTTCTCGTAAAGAGTAAGGGTGTATCCCTGGTGTCCTTGTTAAATTCCCTCGATTGGACCTCCATGGCCTCCCAATCATCCCCATCCACCGAATTTTCTCTTTCACTGTCTCTCCGCTCCATCTATAGCTGGTGCACTGGCGCCGTTGTCCTGTGGCTGGTGTCCCATCATCCTAGTGGATTCTGCACACTGGTGGGTGTGCTTTTGGGATATGGCCATACATGAAAAATGCGCTATATAAATACACACTACTTACTAGTCTAAACATGAAGCAATCCTGACCAACTACACTCAAATGAGTGTTTCCTGCTTGTTCAAACTGCTTATTTAAAATGAGGTGAAACAACACCATTCTTACCTTTTTAGGGGGCAGCTTAATTGTTTTATGCTCAATTCATAAAAATCTTTAAAGTAATCAATTTGTGTTGGGACTACATGGGGGAAATCATTTAAAAGTGTAAAACTTTGTGTTTTCATAGCTGGTGACTGATTTGTCACAGGTTCTACTTCGCTACAGTTGTTTGCAGCAAGGATACTTATTCGTAAAGCATTACTTTGCTACAGCAATCTGAATGTACTTTATATTTGAGTTGATTTTAAATGTTAACTTCAAATAAAATACCAACAAACTTCGCATACTATAGAATTTTATGTCTACTTACAAATTGTCCAAAGCATGAAAGAAATATACATTTAATTATCGTCAAAACATAGGGGGTGCCATTGTATGGTCAGCAATGGAAACTAGAGGTCTGTCGTCTCATTTTTTTGAGATATCAACTTCAAATTTGGAAAATAAATTGTTCTAATAGCTTTGATTTTTCTGTCAGTTTCGGCTAAAACAGGTTTTGCTAAACACATTTTATGTGATATTATAAAAAATACATTTGTTGTTTATTTAATTACTGAAGTTTTGTTCCTTGCCACTGGTTTGCTTAATTTGTTACTCGATGTAATCGATGGATTTGCTCTTCGCCGTTTGGACTATCAGCAAGGAAAATTAAATCACACTAAACTGAACTTCAACTCTGATTACTAGTTTACAAGAACTTCTGTGTTAAGCTGCTTTGACACAATCCACATTGTTAAAGCGCTATAGAGTTAAAGATTAATTGAACTGAATATTTAATATGATTTTAATATGATGTCATGACAATCCGACAAGTGTCTTCTTTAAAATGAGATTCCACCAAATGTATTAAATGTACGCACCAAAGCGTTGAAGATTGCCATTACTTTAAGCTGAATGTTTCATTCTCATGTCTGTGTTCAAATAGTGTGGACGACAATTAATGTTCATTTTTTTTTTCAATGCTCTAGAGCAGGAGTGCTCAATCCTGGAGATCTACCTTCCAGATTTCATTCATTCATTCATTCATTCATTTTCTTTTCGGCTTAGTCCCTTTATTAATCCGGGGTTGCCACAGTGGAATGAACCGCCAACTTATCCAGCATTTGTTTTACGCAGCGGATGCCCTTCCAGCCACAACCCATCTCTGGGAAACACATCCATACATCCTCATTCACACACATACACTATGGACAATTTAGCTTACCCAATTCACCTGTACCGCATGTCTTTGGACTGTGGGGGAAACCGGAGCACCCGGAGGAAACCCACGCAACCACGGGGAGAACATGCAAACTCCACACAGAAATGCCAACTGGCCCAGCCGGGGATCGAACCAGTGACCTTCTTGCTGTGAGGCAAACGTGCTACTCACTACGCCACAGTGGCGCCTCCTGCAGATTTCAGTTGCAACCCATATCAAACACACCTGCCTGTATTATTAAGCTATTTAACTGGTTCAGGTGTGTTTGTTCAGGGTTGGAGCGGAACTCTGTAGGAAGGTAGATCTTCAGGACCAGGATTGAGCACCCCTGCTCTAAAGGTTGCGCATCACAACGGGATCCATGATCCTCCTAAAGGACTCTTTACTTTGGCACTAGCGCAGTGACAGAAGACATTATCTGAGTTTTTGCTCTAAACCGCATCATTACTCGACTTTAACCGCAAACAATGCTGTTCTTATCTACCACGCAATGAAGAGGATCTGCATGCGTGATAATAGCTGTCTGTCAGAGCGCTTTAGGTTTACTGTGGAGACGATCACATTCCCTCACACCGCAACACAATTATTAACACGTTTTTCAGCTGTTGGTCTGACACTTTGAATAATGATGTGCCAAATTGTCTCACACCGCCTCTGTGTGCTTAAACAGGGCCCAGTACAGCACAGATGCCTTGAGATGCAGTTCGCATGCTTAATGTACAATATATCGAAACGTTGCAAAATGTCCATATTACAATCTAATGAGTGATTTAGTACAAACTAAGGCCCTGTTTACGCTATCAGGTCTTGATTCTCAATTCCGATTAGTTGCCTATATCTGATTTTTCTGACGTTCTTTAATAATTCGTGACGTTATCCGATTCATGTGTGTGAAGAACTAATCTTCACCGCTGGTAACGACAGTACTGGCGCACACACACACATACACATACATATACATATACAAATACTCACACACACACAAACACACTGTTACTTACCTCAGTTCACGTTCTACTGTTGGGTCATTGGAGATCGGGCGCACACGTATCCTGATGACATACGGACACTTCCACACATTTTCCGCATTATTACAGCATACATCTTTCCAGATATATCACATAAAGATCCCGGTTTAATGTTTTGTCGTGATTGAATGTACGTGAGTAGTTGGACTTTCTCGTTGTGCCGGCCAAACCGAGCGAGTGATCGGCACGCGCTTATGACGTCACGGCCGTGCCATCATGGCGGCACAATGCGGTCAAAGTTCGACTAAACCATTACTGTTTGTGTAGGGGGAACCTGAGATTTACATCTGTAAGGAAGGGAGACAGTAACTGGTTAGATTTGTGGTTTTGGTATTGTTTGACTTACAGTTTGAAAACATTGGGTTTTCTGTTTGAGTTGCATGTTACACACTGTTTATGTCAACAAAAAAAGGACATTATGAAAATTAATACTTACCTGTTAGTGGTATCCTCCAGGTAGGGGAGGGGTCTGGACTATTTAAGAGGGAAGCCAGACCCCAGTCGTGACTTGTTTTTGACCAAGTCATTGAGCGTGCTATCGTTGAGTTATGAGCGACCTTTTTTTGTATACTGTAGATACTCGTTTGTTTAAATTTGGATTTCTATTTAGGGTTTATTATTTTCTTTTGTTGTTTTGATACTTTGTTATTTTTTTGGGACTGTACTTAGTGGACATTTTAGGGTGCACTGTAAATAAAATTCTTTTTTTTATATATATATCTTCGGTTCAAACCATTGTTAGTTTTTTTGTGAACCCGGACTAAACGTCCCACAGTAGATCTAGAAGTGTGTTTACACTTGCTGTAAAATTTACGACATCGACCATGCGTAATGCCAAATTCACACCAGACGCGGCACGTGCGGCAAAATCGCACTATTCGCGCGTAAATAGACGCGTAAACATTTGAGTTTACTCGCTTCATTCGCGAGTACAAATCCGCTTCATTCGCGCGTCAAATCCGCTTCATTCGTGCGTCAAATTGACTTGAGACAGGACGCGGATTCGCCTGATGGGCAGGGCTTCTGTTTATGGGTGACTGTAGCTTTATTCCTAAATGGCTGACAGGGGTTTTATAGAGAGAATAACTGTGTTAATGTGCTTTTATGAAGGCTGAAACACAGCGTTCATTCATTTGGAGCTGTATATGAGACCACTGGATTATTTCAGAGGTGCACGGAACTCTGTGAGTTTATAAACTCCTCCAGACACTGAACCTGGATGATGGAAGCTTTCAGCGGTGCTTCTGACTGAGCTGAGCCGAGTGTGATGAACTGTTGTCGGTGTCAGCTGGAGGATTTCCCCCCGAGACACCAACAACAGGCGCTACGTCATAATCACACCCCCACAAGAGCAAGCTCTTGATTGGTTAACGCGGCGCGAAAGTCCGCTGAAGTTCAGATTTTCAAACGGAAGCGATGCGCGCGAATTGCGCGTTAAACGCGTCAAACGCGCAAAACGCTCAATTCACGCGGCGCCATTCGCGCGTATCGCGCCATCCGCGCCGCGCCATTCGCGCAATTCGCGTCATTCGCGCCGCGCCATTCACGCGTATCGCGCCGCAGCATGCCCATTCGCGCCTTTGCATTGACTCAACATGTAAATGACTCGCGCTTGACGCGTCTTCCGCGTCTGGTGTGAATGCAC
This sequence comes from Danio albolineatus, assembly GCA_903798035.1. Taxonomy (NCBI): domain Eukaryota; kingdom Metazoa; phylum Chordata; class Actinopteri; order Cypriniformes; family Danionidae; genus Danio; species Danio albolineatus. Next base: position 235,844 of record CAIGQQ010040348.1, on the reverse strand, counting down.
CATAAAGGCGGGTTCTAGCATTTGCGCCACACTAGCCACGATGGAAGAAATCGTCTTGCGTTTAGCTCTGTGAAATATGCGAAGTTCATCCAACTTTAAAATGATTTTGAAGGGGAGGTGGAGGGAAAGGGCCGTCATCACAGCTTGCGCCTATGGTTTATATATGGTGTCCTCCACTCACTCATCTAACCACTGGGCAAGAAGGCAGGTAACTTCTGCTGTCGAACCTCCGACCACCCAACCACGGTAAAATTTTCAAGCGTTGACTGGTCCGCGGTGATAAAAAGGTTGAGGACCACTGCTTTAATGGAATGTAAAACTTGTAGAGAAAACGGCTGGATTATTATTCATTAATATTCTTACGTATTATTCATTCACAAGGTGGCAGGCAATGGCCAAAAACAGCTATTATTACAACACTGTTCCGCTTTGCGTCATGCTGCCGACAAATCTGTCTGGCTTTATTCTGCGATAACAACCACTTGGTAGGGATGCTCCGATCGATCAGCCGAAGATCGTTATCGGCCGATAATCACATTTTATGACTCGATCGGTTCTCGCTAAATTGGCCGATCTTACGAACCGATCACAATTGATGACGTCAATGCGTGAGGACGTACACGATGAGTGGGGACACAAGTAATGCTTGCAATGAAAGTGATTCAGCAGCAGCGGAGATGAATCTGTACCTTTCTGAGCCTGTTACCTCACGGTCCTAAGATCCCCTGGACTTCTGGGAGAGGAACAAAGGCCGGTTTCCAGCTTTGGCAGAGGTAGCACGAGTCTATCTTAGTACTCCATCAATGAGTGTTGATAGTGAGCGGCTATTCACTACAGCGGCACACATTTTGAATGAAAAGAGAAATAGACTGTCTTTGCAAAATGCTGAAAAACTCATCTTTATAAAGAAAAACTTGCCTTACCTAATAAAGTAGGAAAGGGCCAAATGACTACTCTGTAGCTTGACAATCACTTGAATTTTAGCCCTGTTACTTTTTTGTATCAGACTACTCCATTTTGTTCTTTTTGGAGTTTAAATGGGTGCCACGGTGGCCTAGTGGTTAGCACATTCGCCTCACAGCAAGAAGGTCGCTGGTTCGAGCCCCGGCTGGGTCAGTTGGCATTTCTGTGTGGAGTTTGCATGTTCTCCCCGTGGTTGCGTGGGTTTCCTCCGGGTGTTCCGGTTTCCCCCACAGTCCAAAGACATGTGGTGTACAGGTGAATTGGGTAAGCTAAATTGTCTGTATAGTGTATGAGTGTGTGTGTGTGGATGTTTCCCAGGGATGGGTTGCGGCTGGAAGGGCATCCGCTGTGTAAAAATATGCTGGATAAGTTGGCGGTTGATTCCGCTGTGGCGACCCCGGAATAATAAAGAGACTAAGCCGACAAGAAAATGAATGAATGAATGGAGTTTAAATGATTCTCTTTCTTTTATCCTCTTCAGTCAGTTTTTTCCTTACATCAGTCTTATCCATTTTGTAGTTTAAATGTTTCTATTTTACTTTGTTCTCACTCTAACACTGGACAATGTTTAAATATACCTCATGAGTCGCATTTAACTACACTCAAAAAAAATATTTATTTTTGGTTGTTCAAACTACTTATTTAAAATGAGCCGAAACAACACATTTCTTGAGATTTCATTGGGTCAACTTAATTTTCATATGTTCAATCTACATAAACTTGTTAAAAGTGTTAAGTTAACCTAATCGAATTGTGTTGGGTCAACATGTATGTATTGTGTGGAACCCTGCATTTTTTTTACGGTGTACTGCATTTTGAGACACCTTAAGAGTTACATCAGACTATTTCATGTTGGAGTTTAAATGTTTTGTTTTATTTTGTCCTCTTGTTAACATTGGACAATGTTTAATTAAATCTAATGAATTGCATCAAACTACTCAAATTTGTTCATTTATATAAGTTTAAAAAAGTTTTTTGTTTGTTTTGTTTTTATTTTGTCCTGCTCAGGCTTGTATTGGACAATGTTTAAGTTAAATCAGACTTCTCCATTTTAGGAGATGAAATGTTTATTTTGTCCTTCACCGTTCACTGTACTACAGGACAATGTTTAAATAAACCTTGTGGGTTGCATCAGCCTGCTCAATTTTTTTTTTATTATTTTTGTCTAATTCAGTATCCTGATGTGCATAGTGTTATGCATTAACCCCATTGTAAAAGCATATTAAATCATTCACTGTATAATAAATACTTATTTGTGATTATTTAGTACTCTGTTAAACCAATAGTTTTATTACATATAGTGTTAAAATGTAACAAAAATATAACAAAGTTAACAATAGTATTACTCTGAAAAAAAGTGAATGGTGATCAGAGAGCTTACATATCAGTTATAAAAACTTGAAGCATCAGAATCGGCATTGGTATCGGCCGATCAGCATGACAAAAAATCGGTACTCTGTATCGGTGGCTAAAATCCTGATCGGAGCATCCCTACCGCCTGGATGTACTTTATCCCTAATATAGCATATCTTGGAATGTCATGACATCCATCAGAATCAGATATTTGGAGAGCCATGTAATAATGCGTGTGGTGCATTGATATCATTCATTCATACATTTTCCTGTGGCTTTATCAGGGGGTCGCCACACAATGAACCGCCAACTATTCCTGCATATTTTTTTATTGAGCGGGTGCCCTTCGAGCCGCAACCCAGTGCTGGGAAACACCCATACACTCTCATTCTCACACGCTCTGGCCAGTTTACTTCATTCAGCTCTCTATAATGAATATCTTTGGACTGTCTGGGAAACCGAAGCACCCGGAGAAAACCCACGCCAACACTGGGAGAACATGCAAACTCCACACAGAAAGGCCAACTGAGCCAGCTGGGACTCAAACCAGCAACCTTCTTGCTGTGAGGCGACAGTGCTAACCACACTGAGCCACCATGCCACCCCACATGGATATTGAGTGGTTTATTAATGCCTGAATAATGATGTGTAAGAGTCCCACAGCTCTTCAGAATGTACTGTAAGACCTTCCCGCACTGCACAGACGGGCTCTGCAGAGTTTGCATGTTTGATGCGCACTGACGCATGCATGTTTGGCGGTGTGTGTTGTCTTCTGTGTGTGTCAGAGTTTCTGCAGAGCTCGAGGGCTTGTGTGACGAAACTGAAGATCCTCCACAGCTTCAGCTTCACAGAGAACAAAGCACTGTTGGAGAACTGCGAGCTGTGCAGCCTGTGTGTGTGTGGGAGAAGCTGTCAGTGATCTGTGTGTGTGTGTGTGTGTGCATGTATGTGTAGGGTTGGCAGAGTTGTGTGTGTGCATGTGCAAAAGTTCATCTGTGTGCTAGTGTGTGTGCATGTTTGCGGATAAGTGTGCATATGCTAGTGTATGTGTTTGCATGGTTGTGTGTGTGTTCACGTGTGTGTAGGTCTATCAGATGTGTGTGGTTGTGTGTGTGTGCTTGTTTACATGTGTGTTGTGTGGGTGTGTAGGCCTGTCGGAGGTGTTTGTATGCGAGTCTGTCATATGTATGTGTGCAAGTGTGAGTCTGCATGCTTACATTATGTATGTATTTGTAGTTCTGTCAGACACTTGTGTAGGAACGTTGGTTTAAACTTGGGGGCTCGTCCGGGATGGGAGTGAGGTTTATGGGGGTGAATGTAATGGAAGGCCAGCTTGTGAAGCGCTATGCAGGTAAACCTCACTTTTCTGACCTCTTAAGGTGTTAGAACAAGCAACTCCCATGCAAAGAATCACCGGTTCGATCCCAGATCAGACCAGATAAGGTGCAATGGGACCGGTGGGTTACATTTGGGGACTCGTCCAGGATAGGAATGAGGTTTAGGAGGAAGAGTAAAACGGAGGCCAGCTTGTGAAGCGCTATGCAGGTAAACCTCACTCCTCTGACCTCTAAAGGTGCTCTAGTGACAGACGCTAGAGGCCATGATCTTTAGCCTTCTTGTTAGAGCAACTGACTCTCATACAAAGAATCATTGGTTCAATCCCAGTTTATACCGGGTTAAGTGCAATGGGACCAGTAGGTTACATTTAGGGGCTCATCCGGGATGGGATTGAGGTTTAGTATGACGGAGGCCAGCTTGTGAAGCGCTATGCAGGAAAACCTCACTCTTCTGACCTCTAAAGATGCTCTAGCAACAAACACTAGAGGCCATGGTCTTTAGCCTCCTTGTTAGAGCAAACGACTCCCATGCAAAGAATCACCGGTTCGACCCCAGCTCAGACCGGGTTGAGTGCAATGAGACCGGTGGGTTACATTTGGGGGCTCGTCCGGGATAGGAATGAGGTTTAAGGGGGTGAGTATAACAGAGGCCAGCTTGTGAAGCGCTATGCAGGTTAACCTCACTCCTCTGACCTCTAAAAGTGCTCTAGCGACATACACTAGCCTCCTTGTTGGAGCAAGCGACTCCCATACAAAGAATCACCGGTTTGATCCCAGCTCAGACCGGATTAAGTGCAATGGGACCGGTGGGTTACATTTGGGGGCTTGTCTGGGATAGGAGTGAGGTTTAGGGGGGTGAGTGTAACGGAAGCCAGCTAGCCAAGTGCTATGCAGGTAAACCTCACTCTTCTGACCTCTAAAGGTGCTCTAGTGACAGACGCTAGAGGCCATGGTCTTTAGACTCCTTGTTAGAGCAAGCAACTCCCATGCAAAGAATCACCGGTTCGATCCCAGCTCAGACCGGGTTAGGTGCAATGGGACCGGTAGGTTACATTTGGGGGCTCGTCCGGGATGGGATTGAGGTTTAGGGGGGTGAGTGTAACGGAGGCCAGCTTGTAAAGCCCTATGCAGGAAAACCTCACTCCGCTGACCTCTAAAGATGCTCTAGCAACAAACGCTAGAGGCCATGGTCTTTAGCCTCCTTGTTAGAGCAAACAACTTCCATACAAATAATCGATCCCAGCTCAGACCGGGTTTGGTTCAATGGGACCGTTGGGTTACATGTGGGGACTCGTCCGGGATAGGAGTGAGGTTTAGGGGGGTGAGTGTAACAGAGGCCTGCTAGCTAAGTGCTGTGCAGGTAAACCTTACTCTTCTGACCTTTTAAGGTGCTCTAGCGACAGACGCTAGAGGCCATGGTCTTTAAACTCCTTGTTAGAGCAAGCAACCCCATACAAAGAATCACCGGTTCGATTCCAGCTCAGACTGGGTTGAGTGCAATGAGACCGGTGGGTTACATTTGGGGGCTCGTCCGGGATAGGAATGAGGTTTAAAGGGGTGAGTATAACGGAGGCCAGCTTGTGAAGCGCTATGCAGGTAAACCTCACTCCTCTGACCTCTAAAGCTGCTCTTATGACATATGCGATGGGCTTTAGCCTCCTTGTTAGAGCAACTGACTCTCATACAAAAGAATCATTGGTTCGATCTCAGTTTAGACCGGGTTGGGTGCAGTAGGACCAGTGGGTTACATGTACGTATATAGATCTGTCAGATGTGCTCATGTGTAGGTCTCAGATCTTTGTGTAGGTCTGTCAAAGGTGTGTTCAAGTGTGAATGTGTGTTTGTGTACGATCATATGCGAGTGTGTGTGTGTACCTTGTATTTCTGACATTGTGGGGACCAAGTGTCCCCACAAGTATAGCAAAACAAGTAATTTTTACCTTTAGGGGACATTGTGTAAGTCTCCATGAGTGAAAAGCTCAGAGTAGTGTTTTGAAAGTGTAAAACTGCAGATGGTTTGATTTAGCGCTAGAGAATATACAGTACAGTGTGTTCAGTAGTAACACCATTACAGCTGTGAGATGTCCTCATAAAGACCGCTGTACAGGTGTGCGTATGTTTGTCTGTGTATCAGACACAGAATTGCACCATGTATATTCACACACAGCTCTTAAGGGCCCTCAGTAGTGTGTGTGCTTCAGAAGAGCCACTTTGCCGCATCAAGTCTCTTTCAGTGTAATAACTGCTGCTGTCTGCAGAACGGCATGCTGGGACAGCACAATGGATGGTGTGAAAGGACTGCAGCTGCGGCGTGGAGGCCTCGGGCCCCGTCAGACTGCTGCGGCGGCTCTTCATTGTGATGAACGCGCAGGGGCCGCTCTATTATTTACAATCAATACACAATTATCCTGCCCTCCAACCCAATGTCTTATTTATGTCTGATCATTTTAAAGATGCAGCGTCATTCCTGCTGCTCTCTCTCTGTGTGTGTGTAGAAAGTTTTGACTAACATTTACATTACACTTCTGCACTTCTTCAAATCTTTATGGCAATATTCTGACCTTTAATGTTATCGACTACATTTACAGTGGATGTATTGTAAAAAATATCATTTATATATGATTAAGCACTTTTGATAGCTTTTGTAAGTGATTTTATGTTTTAGAGTAGAATATGTAATGTTCTTAATAGTATTTGTAAAGGAAGCACAGGCCCTATGTGCCATTTACATATATTTCAATTAATATTGAAAGCGAAAAAATAATAACTTGACTTCTAGTTGATTGTTTGAAAAAATGGCAGAAGGTATATTTTTCTGATGTTTATCTGAATCCCAGTGCTCACAAATACTGCAGAAGACCTATTGGAACCTGCATAGACCCATGATTCTCACCGAAATCAGTCAAGTGTGGTGAGGGATTAATCATGGTTTGGGGTTACATTCAGTATGGGGGCGTGCGAGAGATCAGAGTGGATGGCAACATCAACAGCCTAAGGTATCAAGACATTTGTGCAACCCATTACAATACAAACCACAGAAGAGGGCAAATTGCTATATATATAACAAAACAATCATTAACTTCAACACTTTTTAGTTAAACTCATCATAAACCAAACAAACAAACTTAAATGTCCAGGCCCAGGCACACTACCTATTAATTACCTTTTACAAAACAATCAACGGGTGATAAATTAAACTACCATAACAATATAAATCAAATCACTTCAGATGGAAAAAAACAAAACGATAATAAACAATTTACCCACACACAAGTAATAATAATAATAATAATAATAATAATAATAATAATAACTCAAGGCCAAAATCAGCACACCTTAAACTTCTATAACTCAATCTATAATATTTTACATAGTAGATTTCCCATTTGTGCACGCTGAACAATCGTGGAATAAATGCACTTTGAATTGTCTCTCCATTCGTATACTCTAAAGTAGATTTTTCATTTGCTTATAATAGTCCATGAAGAAAAACCCTTTCAATGTTTTATAATATTTATTTATTTTTACCTCATTTTCCCACCGACTCCCATATGAATCGTCTGAGCGAGTCTTTTTCCCAAGCACCTCCTTTATGTGACGCTACCACGTCACGTCCTTTACGTGTCAGCAGCCCAATGCCAGAACATATTGAAAAACATCACTGCAGTTGTACAACAGCGTATTGCTATATTCTTCATCATAACAACAAACATTCAGTAATAATGAACACTTCATGGACTATTGTAAGCCAACAAATAGTTACATTCGGCAGTAAGCTAAATGGCTACCGCTACATGCTGCACGGAGCAAACACAATACAGACAACTACATCCATATTTACCTTGTTACAGTGAACAAGATGATAGTTATTTTAATCATACTTCCAGGTTGTGATTCGGTGGAAGAACATGCTGGTCCAAATAAACTGGGTATTGATCCATCCTTTAACAACAACCGTGCAACAAATCCCGCGTTGTACGCGTATAGATTGGTGTAGCTCTCTTCAGAGAAATGACACGAACACAGCACCATGTCGGGGCTATAATTCTCAGGTATTTTACCAAAAATAAACCTCAACCACTGACTCTTCACAGCTTCATCTTTAGGTAGGGAAAAGAACACAGCTTTTCCCTCGCACTTCAGAGCACAGCGTCTACGGGACATGATTTAACCGGAATGCCGATACAGTGCTTGTCGTCTTCCACTTTTTCTTCCTGTCTGTGGGCGGGGCCGGGGAGTTGAATTTTCCCGGGGTCTGCGCGCGTAACTAGTGGGTGGGGCTTATGTTTCACGTTGACGTCAAGCCGAAACGCCTAAAGACTTGTTCTAATAACAATTCATTTAAATAACAATGAGTCGACTCTTTTATAGATTAATCAATCGTTTTAAACACTGTACACTTTCAGATTTAAGCCTTAGCTGGACATTTCACTTCCCTTAGAGCTACACAGTTACAGTTAACTGTTACACACTGCATTAAAGGTCATTTTCAAAAATCCATAATATGGGCTCTTTAAACAAAAGGAAAAAACACCCAAAACAAATAGGCAACTTGAGTGCCAAAAAGAAATTTTGCGTTCAACCCGCATCATAGAATAAACACAACCTCCACCGACGCAACACTCCTATTCATAAATATTTCCGCTACTATGTCCACCTCAAACTTTCTCTGCACAGACTGGCACTTCTGATCGCGCACCTAACTCTAAGGAACACCGCAACTGTTTTAGAATGAGAACTACTAGCATGAAAACATATATTTACACAGCAATCGGGCTACAAACAAACAACCGCGCTCTCTGCAAACACACAGCAGCTTGACCTCGTGACCGGGAATCACCTGCATGCTGTCTGCGTAGAGCTGTGCGATAATACAATATTTGATCGTGGACGATAATAATTACTGCACGATCCACATTTTCAGAAAAATCGCTGTATCGCCATGCAGTATATAGTACATTCATTCTTCCATGACGGGCGCCTCACCTAAATTCATCCCGCCACGGCTACTACTACTTCTAATTCAAAACATTCACTCGTTTGTCGTTGTTTTTTTTCAATAGCGGGTTATAATCGCACCAAAACGTATTAAAAGGTAAGTGAATTATAACAGCGGCAACTTTTGTGTAACCATAGTGCTGTGCGTCATTTGTTTAACCCTTTAAGGTTACATGCTGACAGGGCTGCGCGAGGCCAGCATACAGGCGCAGCTTTCAGTTATGATGAACAATTTCCATAAATATACTTTACAGCTGTAAGGATGGATATATCTCTCCATAATAATAATTCCCTGGGAATTGTTATGGAATTCCACGAGGAAAAACCACGAGAACTACCAGGCAGTAAAACCATTACCTCTCTAATCTTCTCCAAGGATCACGAGAAAGCGGTTGTCTCACCATCTGTCCTCACACCGTTTGGCCCTCCCTAGTGATACGGCCAGGGGTATTGAAAGGTCACTCAGAAATGACCAGAATTCAGGTTTCTATGGTGAAATGATATATGTGGTGTATTTGCTAAACTTACAAACGTTAGCTTGTCATGTTTGGTATCATTTTAAATGTCTCTGTGTGATTGGTAAAGTGGTCTTAATGTCACTGTGATATTTTACTTATATTTGGTTATTTGGGTTTTGACTTTGATAAAATCTCTGCCAGATGCTCCCCCCTCCAGAGATGATTAACACATCAAATACACTAGGCAAGGGTCACTGTGACGCCCTGTTGGGTAAATAAGGTATCGGTGTTGTTTAGGCCGGGGGATTCTGTAACCAGAAGACCCCGTTGCAATGTACCAGTTTCTGGGTTCTGTCCCAGAGCTTGTAGGTTGCAATGTCTTTCTACATGGTCAGGTATTAATCTTAAGATCTGTTGTACAATCTGAATTGGCTTATCGTGGGGCGGCCTATTATTACTTAAAGGAATTTAGTTTACAGTTATATCCTCTATCTAAGAACCAGAACCGGCGAGGATGTGTCCGTGAGCAGATGTAGTTGGCCAGCATACTGACTCTAAGCGACTTCGGGTAAGCAATGAACCATTACTTGAAAATAAGGATTTATTAGGTTAATCGATCTAAATTAGACCAAATCATAACCTATAAGGTAATCGGCTTGAATTGGATGAATAAATACCTAAATTATAATGAATTGGAGTCAGATTAAATTCGGAGATGAAAGCGAATCAAAATATGTTTTCATAAGTAAAAATATTTCTTTTCACATGTGCTAAAAGGCTTACACGCATTTACCTTCACCCATACTGTTAGCTCCGTCATCGGACTAATAAATGGACCCTTACACAGATAAAGCTGTACGCTTCTGCATACAATGACTTTATCTTGCTGGAGTTTATAGCTGCTTCACTTTACTTCAGGACGAATTTATGCCGCTCTGTAGGTTTATTGGAGACATTCGTTAATACGTAAATATTCATAGCAAATCTTCTAAATGTTAGAGACATACGCGTTACATAAATGCACTAAATCACACTTCAGCAGCGTTTATTTGAGGGCGCAAGAAGTTGTGTGCACGAACGGAGGAAAAAGGCGCACAAGCGGAGACCCGCATGCTCGTATTACTGTACATAAATGTGATCTCGCCCCGTAAGACTGCGCTCACGACATTTGTCACTGAAATAACATATGCTGTATTTTGCTCCTTAAGACACCCACGTTGGCCTTTTCAACATTAAAATGTTTATATGTTGTACTTTAAAACTACATAACATCACTGCATTGTACAATGTGGCTTTCTTTACAAACACATTAAAATGTTGTATTTTTAAAGCACAACAAAATCAGTGCATTGCTCAAGTCGGCTTCTTCTACAAACACTTTGTTCAATTGTTTTGAACTGCATAACAATCAGGGATGCAGCGATTATAGATTTTGGTTGTATAATCATGTAGTCTGAGGAATAATCATGGTTTCATGGTTATCATGATTATTATGCATTTATTAAGTTCAAAACACTACTAGTTTTGTTAACTTTGTTAAAAAAAAGCCATTTACATTGTTGAAGGTGTTGCTGAGAATCTGTCTAATAAAGATTTGTTAGATTTGTTAAATGTTCATTTTGATGGTAATTGCAAGTCTTGTTGATTGTTCTTCCTTTGCAGAATAGTATATTTTAATATTGGGACATTAGTTTAGTTGTATTGTACCTGTGTAATTTGCAAAATAGTCTTTAAAAATCAACTTAAAAAAAGAATCGTGATAAAAATCGTGAATCTTGATTTTCCCAGAAAAAATCGTGATATGATATTTTTTCCATATCGCCCACCCCTATGTCTGCGTGACAAAAATGAATGAGAGAGAGAGACCAGATCATCATCCAAGGCGCTCTAAATAACTTTGTATCAACTGACAGTCATGATCCAATCACAAGTCGCCCACATAATAACTGGGATAAAAATCTTAAGACGACCGTCACACTTTAAGTACCTTTCGTAGTAGTCATATTAATACCAGTAGTATGTATACAACAGTTATAATTCAAATGATATCTTCAATTTGTTTACTAACCATTAAATGTGACGCGCAATGTCCTATTTGACTAAAATCTAGTTTTGGGTTTCCGAGCTGATGTGATTCTCTTGAGCGTCTGCGGTCAGTCTGCGGTCTCTTCAGTTCATCTTCTGTGCCTCTCGGCCTGATCTGAGGTCAGTGTCTGAAGCACAGATAATAATGAAGAGCGCGTGGCGTCATTAGCCGATCTTCTGGAGACCTTGAGGGTCAAACATGAGCATCTCCGGTTCATCCGGAGCTAAAAACAGACCGGCATCGATCTGAGGAGACACTGAGCTTTAACACAGAAATAAAGACCAGCGTCTGCGGGTCAACCTTTAACCGGCCTCAGTCTGTCAAACTCGCTTTCTCTTTTTTTCAGACGAGAGCATATATACAGGCTGATGGGTTATTAAAAACATGTTAAAGAGCCCATATTATGGGTTTTTGAAAATGAGCTTGCATGTAGTGTGTACCACAGCTCTAAGTGAAGTGAAATGTCCAGCTAAGGCTTAAATCTGAAAGTGCACAGTGTTTAAAACTATTGATTCATCTATAAAAGAGTCGACTCATCGTTCTTCAAATTAATCGTTGTTATAACGAGTCTTTAGCCGTTTCGGCATGATGTAAACACGAAACATAAGCCCCGCCCACTAGCTGCGCACGCAGACCATGGGAAAGTTGAACCCCCCGGCCCCGCCTACAGACAGGAAGAGAAAGTGGAAGATGACAAGCACTGTATCGCATTCAGGTTAAATCATGATACGTCGTGGACGCAGTGCTCTGAAGTGTGAGGGGAAAGTTGTGCTCTTTTCCCTTCCTAAAGATAAAGCTGTGAGTCAGTGCGTGAGGCATTTTTGCAAAAATAAACCTCAGCATTAGCCCAGCTTTGTGCTGTGTTCCCTCCGAGGAGTGCTTCTAAAATCGACACTATTACAACGGGGGATTCGCCGGCCGTCGTTAACGGAAGGAGCATGGGGAGCACCGGGACGTTTCCCAGTGGCCTGACGGCTGATCTGGCCTGCCACCGTGAATCTGGCATGCACCCTCTATCGAACCTCTCCTTCTTCCCCCATTTCAACGTAAGTGTGATTAAAACTGTTGCCTCGCTGTTTTCTCTAGCTTGCAAATTATGTATTTAATTGTGATTTGAAAACGCGACGCGTGTCGCTTTGTTTATGGATTAAAATGCGTTTGTGAGCTCGTATCCCTTTGCTGTTTGTCGTTGCTATGGCCACCATGGGCTGTTCCTACTCACGCGCGGCGGTCATGTGTCATAATGGGTCAGCTTTTGCTGCTGTGTGCAATAATACTGAATGAATGTCTGTCGCTGTTTTTTTAGTTATGGTTAACAATAGAGTAATATGCTGGGAGATTGGGGAGGTTGAGTTCGGGAGTGAGCTGTCCTAACTCCTGTGAAGCGTGTTTCGGGCGCTGCAATCGGAGCAATGTTGGCGACCCGGGGGTTTCACAGACCGTACCAAAACGCTGAGGACCGGGGGGGGTGGTTTTCCGGAAGAAATAACAAATCGGGAGGGTGCCGTTAGATGGGTCTGAAATACGGGCTACTCCTGGGAAAAACGGGAGTGTTGGCAGGTATGCTCACGTATTCACTATGCCTTGATGGGCATTCTCTCGCGCTGAGCGCTGTCGACCAATCGCAACAGACTGGGTCATCTGACTCATCAATCCAATCAGCGCAGTTTAGCATCGCGCTAAGGAGTTGTTTGGGAACAAATGAATCACTGAACGATTCATATGGGAGTCGCTGGGATAAGGAGGTAAAAATAAATGCAGATTATAAGACAATGAATGTGTTTTTTGACCTTGCATGCATATCAGCCTGTTAATGAAGACCCCCAAAACCAAAATATGACCTTTTTTAATGTACAATATGGGCTCTTTAATTCATGCTAGAAATGTGCTAACAACTTGCTTATTCACCTTAATTCACTCTGGAAACGTTAATACATGCTAGAATCTTGCTAGCAACTTGTTAACTATTACTAATTCATGCTAATTCATACTAAAACATGCTAACAACTTCTAATTTACACTAGAACTGTGCTATCAACTTGCTAATTAATCTTTACTCTAAAAACATGTGAATTAATGCTAAAATCGTGCCATAAATGTGTTAACTTGTTTATTCATCTTAATTTACTATAGAAACATGCAAATTCATGCTAGAATCATGATAGCAATTTGGTTATTACTAATTTATGCTAATTCATATTTAAAACATACTAACAACTTGTTAATTAATACTGTAAACATTACAACATGCTAATTCATGCTTAAAACATAGTAACTTGTTAATTCATGTTAAATCAACTTGTTAGCAACTTGCTAGCAACTTGTTAATTATTACTAATTAATGCTAATTCATACAAAAAATATGCTAACAACTTGTTAATTAACACTGTAAACATATCAACAACATGCTAGTTCATACTAGAAATATGATGACAACTTGCTAATTCGTATTTATTCTTTTATAAAAACAACAGAAAATGAGTTTAAAGTGATTGTCAAAATGTAAAATATACAAAAAACATTGTTAGCTTAATTTGATTTAATTTTAATGAGATAAACTGACAAAAATGTAAAAATATTTACACACTTTGCAATAATTAAATTATATAAAATTGGAAATAAATAGGCATGTGTGGTTGAAATATGTCTGCTGTTGAGATTTGTTCATGCAGTTGTTCAATACCATAAATGCAAATCTTTTTTGGAAACTAACTTTGCTGGGTGGCAGTCGTGAATGTTTATGGAAGATGTTTTAATGTATACATAATTAAAAGCTACAAGTGTGGATTAAACAGCTGTAAAACGAAACGTCTTCATCAGAGTAAACCCACATCACAGCGCTTCAGGCCAGAGAGCAGATGCTGACAGTCTGAGACACACAAACACACACACACACAGCACAGTAAACAATCAGATTCAGACGGTTAACCATACAGCACCATACAGACATCTTACAATAAAACAAACAAAAAAAAATACTCCAAAGAGTCTTGTGAAGTTACTGGAATCATTCTGTGAGGTAGGAGATTTAGGGCTGGACCAATAAATTATATTACATCGAATCGCGATTAAAGTATATTGATCTAAAAGCCAATTACACAGCAGAAATGTGTAACAGTTTGAATCTAAAAGTGTGTTGATGTCGAATTTTTGGCAGCCGAGATTTAATTAGTAAAAAAAAAATGTAAGTGAATAAGAGCTGGGCCGATAAATGATATTATATCGAATCACGATATTTATGTTAATAACAATGATAAGCTTTAGATTTTCTTTTTACTCTATATTGATCTAAGAGCCAATTACACAGCAGAGTGTGTGTTGATGTCGAATTTTTGTCAACCAAGATATAGAGATTCGAGATGTATCGAATTTTCGAGATGTATCGAATTCGATACATTTGAGATGTATCAAATATTGAACCAACAAAAATGTATCGGACGAAAATATGTTATGCCATTTAATGGACCCTTTCATTTTTGTGGCTTCGGTCATTGTTTGGGCACTCTTTCAAATCTAGAAGCATTACAACTTATAGAAATACGTATAGAAATATATATCGTAATCACTCAATATGGAAAATAATTATCGAGATTGCATTTTTGCCATATCTCCCAGAATCATGCTAGCAACTTTTTAAATATTATGAACTAATTCATGCTAATTCATACTAAAACATGTTAACAATTTGTTAATTCGTATTAAAAACATATCAACAATATGCTAATTCATGCTAGAAACACACCAACAACATGTTAATTCATGCTAGAAATGTGCGAACAACTTGCTAAAGAGATTTAATTAGTAAAAAAAAATGTCGGTGAATTAGGGCTGGGGCGATAAATTAAATTATATCAAATCACCATTAATGTTTATGTCAATAACAATGATAAGCT